>JAJPUD010024534.1:0-18623 GCA_023553655.1 Myrmecobius fasciatus
ATATAGAGAATTGTCTCATATTTATAAAAATTCAAGCCATTCTCCAATCAATAAATGGTCAAAGGATATGAACAGACAATTTTCAGAGGATGAAATTAAAACTATTTATAGTCATATGAGAAGGTGCTCCAAATCACTGTTGATCAGAGAAATGCAAATCAAGACAACCCTGAGGTACCACTTCACACCTGTCAGATTGGCTAAAATGACAGGAAAAGTTAATGATGAATGTTGGAGGGGTTGTGGCAGGGCTGGGACACTGATGCATTGTTGGTGGAGCTGTGAACGGATACAGCCATTCTGGAGAACAATTTGGAGCTATGCTCAAAAAGTTATGAAACTGTGCATAACCTTTGACCCAGAAGCATTTCTATTGGGCTTATATCCCAAAGAAATCATAAAGGAAGGAAAAGGCCCCACATGTGCAAGAATGTTTGTGGCAGGCCTTTTTGTAGTGGCTAGAAACTGGAAATTGAATAGATGCCCTCCAATTGGAGAATGGCTGAATAAATTATGGTATATGAATATTATGGAATATTATTGTTCTGTAAGAAATGACCAGCAAGATGATTTCAGAGAGGCCTGGAGAGACTTACATGAACTGATGCTGAGTGAAATGAGCAGAACCAGGAGATGATTATACATGGCAACAACAGTACTATATGACTATTAATTCCCATGGACATAGCTCTCTTCAACAATGAAATGTTTCAAACCACCTCCAATTGTTCACTGAAGAAAGCCATATATACCCAGAGAGAGGGATGTGAAATGTGGACTACAACATAACATTCTTATACTCCTTGATTGATGTTTGCTTACATTGTGTTTCCTTTATCTGATATATCGTTTGTGTAGATAAGATTTTTCTTGCACAATGATAAGTTTGGAAATATGTATACACATATTCGATTTGCCAATATTTTAACATAATTAACATGTAGTGGATATCCTGTCATCTAGGGGAGGTGTGGGGAGTTGCGGGGAAAATTTGTAACGGAAAGCTATGTAAGGGTTATTGTTGAAGAATTACCCACACATACGTTATGCAAATAAAATAAAAAAAATAAAATGATTAGAGAGTGTGGTAATAAATGGGCTTTTCCGTAAAATGATCTATAGTACTTATTTAAGTTAATCAACAAGCATCATATGTAATGGGAACAACTAGAACCATTCCCATTAAGATCAGGAGTTAAACAAGGCTGCCCACTGTCACCATTACTATTTAATATTGTATTAGAAATGTTAGCTTTGGGAGTAAAAAAAGAAAAAGTGATTAAAGGAATTAGAGTAGGTCATGAGGAAACCAAATTATCACTCTTTCCAGATGATCTGATGGTATAATTAGAGGACTTTAGAGATCCATCTAAAAAACTACTAAAAACAATTCACAACTTTAGCAAAGTTGCAGGATACAAAATAGATCCATATAAATCATCAGCATTTTTTTTTGTATTGCCAACAAAGCTCAGCAGCAAGAGATACAAAAATAAATTCCATTCAAGATAATTTTTGATATTATGAAATATTTGGGAATGTATCTGCCAATGGAAAGTCAGGAGGTATATGAACTAAACTACAAAACACTTTCCACACAAATGAAGTCAGACCTAATAAATTTGAAAAATATCAAATGCTCATGGGTAGGTCAAGAGAATATAATAAAAATGACAATACTACCCAAAATAATTTACTTATTTAGTGCCATACCAATCAATCTCCCAAGAAATTATTTTACCGATCTAGAAAAAAAAAGTACCAAAGTTCACCTGGAAAAATAAAAGGTCAAGAATTTCAAGGGAATTAATGGAAAAAAATGCTGATGAAGGTGGTCTTGCTGTACCAGATCTAAAACTATATTATACAGTGGTCATCAGAACCTTTTGATACTGCCTAATAAATAGAGTCATCGAGCAGTGGAATAGGACAGGATCACAGTAACTATAGCAATCCAGTGTTTGATAAAACCCTAAGACCCCAGCTTCTGTGATAGGAACTTACTATTTGACAAAAACTGCTGAGGAAATTGGAAACTAGTATGGAAGACATTAGGGCTTGACCCACACCTAAAATCACATACCAAGATAAGATCTAAATGGGTTCCTGGTTTACATATAAAGAATGATATTATAAACAAATTAGAGAAACATAGAATAGTTTATCTCGTAGACCTGTGGAGAAGGAATGCATTTGTGTCCAAAGAAGTACTGGAACTCTTAATTGAATACCAGATAGATAATTTTGACTATATTAAAAAAAGTTAAAAAAAGTTTTTATACCAACATAACTAATGCAGACAAGATTAGGGGGGAAGTAATAAATTGGGATGTCATCTTTACATTTAATGGTTCTGATAAAGGCCTCATTTCTAAAATATATAGAGAATTGACTCATATTTATAAGAATTCAATATACTCTCCAATTGATAAATGGTCAAAGGATATTAACAGACAATTCTCAGATGAAGACATTGAAACTCTTTCTACTCATATGAAAAGGTACTCCAAATCACTATTGATCAGAGAAATGCAAATTAAGAAAACTCTGAGATACCACTATACACCTGTCAGATTGACTAAGATAACAGGAAAAATTAATGACAAATTTTGGAGGTGACATGGGAAAACTGGGACACTGATGCATTGTTGGTGGAACTGTGAATGGATCCAACCATTCTGGAGAACAATTTGGAACTATGCTCAAAAAGTTATCAAACTATTCATACCCTTTGACCAAGCAATGTTTCTAATGGGCCTATATCCTAAAGAGATCTTAAAGGAAGGAAAGAGGCCCACATTTCCAAAAATGTTTGTGGCAGCCCTTTTTGTATTGTCTAGAAACTGGAAACTGAATGGATGCCTATCAATTGGAGAATGGCTGAATAAACTATGGTACATGAATGTCATGGAATATTATTGTTCTGTAAGAAATGACCAGCAGGATGATTTCAGAGAGGTCTGGAGAGACTTGCATGAATTGTTGCTAAGTGACATCAGCAGAACCATGTACATGGCAGCAACAAAACTATACTGTGATCAATTCTGAAAGACATGGTTCTCTTCAACAATGAGATGTTTCAAACCAGTTCCAGTTATTCAGTGATGAAGAAAGCCATATATGCTCCAGGAGTGGCCTGTGGGATCTGAGTCTGGACCACAACATAGCATTTTCACACTCTCTATTGATGTTTGCTTGCATTATGCTTTTCTTCTCAGATTTTTTTTTCATATAGATCTGATTTTTCTTGTACAGCAATATAATTGTATAAATATGTATACATATATTTGATTTGTCAAGTATTTTAACATAATTGACATCTATTAGACTTCCTGCCATCTAGAGGAGGGGTGGCAGGAAAGAAGGAAAAATTTGTAACAGAAAGCTTTGTAAAGGTCAATGATGAAAAATTACCCATGTGTAAATTTTGCAAACAAAAAGCTTTTATAAAAAATTTAATTTAAAAAAAGTGTTTATTCTTCCCTCCTTCTAAGAGTATTGAAAATTAAAAAGTAAAGTACACATTTGAAAATGTACATCAAATATTTGTGGACTTTTTTCCAATTAGCATTTATTTATTTATTTATTTTGAACATGGCCTACATCAATGAGATGGCAATCCTGTAGGTAAAATATGCCATACACTTAAAAAGAGTAGTCCAGTATACCTAATTTTATCACTACAATTTTGAAATAATAGGAATAGACATTGATAAAGAGAACTTCCTTCAACATTATCGTCACTTCATTTTCATTATAAGTATTGTACTAATTTTTTTTTATATATATTCTCTTTGCAAAGGTGAAAGAGGGGAACAGAAGGTAAAATTCCATTGTAATAATTTTAAAAGTTGGTGATTTCTTCTTGTCTATCCTTTTTGAAAATGACTAAAAAATAACCCAATGACAAAGGTATTAAAAATTGAATATCATATTTAATAGTATACAGAAGAAAATGTGCCATTGTTTAGAAATTTTCCTGTCTTGAAGTTCCCTATAGAGGCAACATAATAATTCCACAAAATAAAAACAGCAGCAGCAATTCAATTCCCTTCAAAAACCTCTTCTTTTAAGCCTTATTTTCAATGACCATGACAATAGAGCCCTAAATTTGGCTGTTCCTAAGAAGCTATAAAGGATTTTCATGTGCTTTCATTGATATACTCGGTTATTTAAAAATCAAGTAAGTTTGTAGTTACTTGCAGCTAGGTGATGAAATATTGTACAGTAGTAGTTTGGAATCAGAAAGACTCTTCCACGTGAATTCAAATCTAGCCTCAAACATTTGCTAGCTGTGTGATTCAAGGGTTAGTTATTTAACTCGGCTTGCCTTAATTTACCATCTGTAAAATTAACCAGAGAAGGAAATGGTAAATCACTTTCATATCTTTACCAAGAAAACCCCAAAAGAGGTAACTGAGAATCAGTCATGACTGAAAAACAACATAAATAATTTACAAGTCTATAAAGTTTTATAATCAAACTACTTAGTATGTATTGGTCTGGGGGTGAGGAGAAACAACTCAAAAAGACAACTACTAAGTCATAGATTGGTTAACATTTGTTTTTTGTGCAAATTTATTCATATTTGTGTGCATTGTAGACATCATCAACCCTTAAATACTAATATGTCAAAAAACAAAATATCCATGAAATTTAAGAATTATCTATTTTCTTATATCTTTAAATAATCATAGCTATAAATAATTTTTGTTGGTTTTGAGTAGCAGGAATTAAAAAGAAAGGAAGCAGAAGAAAAGCATTTAATTTCAGTCACATGCTTTTAATAATGCTGTGGCTTTGCCATATTGGGGGTTACTTCCTTTGTGAACAAACAGCAAAATTCTGAACTTCCTAATAAAGTTTATGCTTATTTGTCAATAAACCATTAATGTTGTGGATTAGTTGGAGTTTGGGCTCCATATCAGAATGATAACAAACCTACAAAATCTGAATCTCCAGTTCTCCCAATCTTTCACTACCAAATACATTAAATTTCAGACTTCCAAGAGTGTATTCTTACTCTATGCAAGACAACTAAGCCTGCAATAATAATATGATGTGATACATCGCATAGATTTGCCCTCATCATTGTAAATGATTATTTTGACCCTTCTGTGGATTCAGTTATGCTGTTTTATGTTTTAAATCATCTAGTCTCTAAGTATTCTCTAATTAAGTGAGTTTAGATATTTTATCAACTCATAACCACTATCCTTATAAAT
Source organism: Myrmecobius fasciatus (assembly GCA_023553655.1). Classification (NCBI taxonomy): domain Eukaryota; kingdom Metazoa; phylum Chordata; class Mammalia; order Dasyuromorphia; family Myrmecobiidae; genus Myrmecobius; species Myrmecobius fasciatus. The sequence continues at coordinate 5,226 of JAJPUD010024534.1, forward strand.
TAAGTTTATCACTGTTTTTCAGGCCCATGAATCCATTTTAATTACATTTGGATAAAAACCTGAATTGCAAATTATTTTCTAATAGAATAAAATCACCTAGCATCTTAGTAGACCCTACAAAGATAATTTGATCCATTTGACTTAATACACATATAAAACAAATTGCTCTATTGTGTTTGCATATAAAATGGCATTGAGCCTGAAGGCCCTAATATAAACAACTAGTTCTATATTTTTATCTCAGAGAAACACTGGCTTCTCCACACAACAAACAATCTTGGAAACTTTATATTTCATTAATGGCTTAGGGAGGAAATTGTATGACACAAAACTCCATCCTTTTTTATTATGTGTTCAGTACTACAAAAGATGCTTGGGATCCCACAGCAACAAAATTATATGCCAATTAAAAGTCAAGAACAGCATATTTTGTATCACCATGTAGCTTACTATAAAGTACTAACATAGCAGAGCTTAAAGTGATTTGCAACTTAATGTACTCTGCTAATATTACTTATATTAGAATAATATTAAAATATAATTACTATTATATAGCCAGAACATATTAACCAAAAGGTAAATTTTAAAATTTTGGCAGGATTTCATGTTAGGGAAAGCTGAGTTCAGATCTCATCTTACATAGTAGCTGATTGATTCTGGACAAGTTCTTGCTATACTTCAGTTTTATCAACCATTAAATGGTGGCAGTGGCATAGTTTTAATGCCCTGTGTAGTTCCATTTGTTGTAAATATATGCTTTTGATAAGGACTGCATTAATTTTTCTCTGCCCAAAGCATAGGTGCTTTAATGCTGTATCCAATTTCATGGCACTTATAAGCACATCAATTATTCAAACTCACTGCTGACAGTCCCTACTAATAAAACTTTAAAAAAAGGATAAACCAAGAGACTTATTAAAGTAAATAGGAATTAATTAAATCAAATAATAAAATAAATAACAATAATTTAAAATTTTAGCTTTGTGACATTTTCAAAATTTAAATACAAAGCTAAAAAATATGAAATCCAATATAGCCCCTTTTCCCTGATATAACTCTTTTGTAACTATGCTTCGCATAAATACATAAACATATATTTGTGCACATAGATATATGTGTGTCTATGTAGTATGTGTATGTGTATATATATTTACACAATTTTTGTGTATACACACATACACAAAACTTCAGGGATTTATTTTTTGAGAGATAGTTATCTTAGATATCTTTTGATAGTCTGTGACTGGCAATCCTTAGTTCATATGCTAACAACTTCTATCCTCAAAAATTTGTTTTGGTTAATAATCTGAGGGAAAAATATACGTATAAACACACACACACATACAGAAAAATCTTCTCTTGGCAATTGATTAGACAGAGAGAAAAAAATCAAGCATGCTGTTACTTCATAGCAATGGTCAAAAGTCAGGTGTTTTCTTGCATTTGTGATTCTCAGAGTTGCTTCTTTGATTGAGCAGAAATTTCAAAGAGATAGTTCTAGCAAACATTGAAATTCTGGTATCTACATTGTCAGTATATTTCATTGTCCAGAATGGCCCAAAATAAATGAGTTAATATCAGTAAAAAAGGGGGAAAGCTACTCTTGGAGGGGACACCAGAAAGACAAAAGAGCACAATCATATTAGGTACAAAATTCAGAGAAGCACAGAAGTCAAACTATGGAAAATAGGATCCTTGGTGAAGATTTAAGCAGTAAGACAAGGAAAGCCAGTTATTCTTTGAGAGTCCATTGTTTATTCTGCTGCGTGTGGCAGAGAGTGTTTGTGAGGTTTCTGTAGTAACTGATATAACAGGGAAAACAGAAATTGACAAGACATTTGGTCCTACATCCTTCAAGCAACTTTGACCTGAGAGAAAATGTTTCCTAAACTCTTTATATATTTTGGTTGTGTAAGGAATTACTTCCTTTGAAAACCTAATAGCTCTTCATTCCTTTATTGCATTGGTTGGAAAGTAGTCACATTATGATTTTGGATAAAAGAAAAATTTATACATCTTTCTCCAATTTCCTACAATTATGATAGGCCAAAGGTTGCTTGGACATCCTGTGTGGTCATTCATCTAAAACATGGAATGAATGAATGGATGGATAAAACAAAAATAAATTATTTATTAAAACCTATTAATAAGCAGTATGTGAATGATTGAGTATAAAAATAGAAAAGCAAATTAGCTCTTACTTTGAAGAAGCTTGCATTTAAAAATAAACTTTAGGAATTATCCATTACAACTGAGATAAAAAAGTTCTTTGGAACTCATTTTGCATGCAGTGGCAAAATAGAAGTAAATATATCTTTTTGTTATCTTTTTTAATTAATAAAATTTAATCTATTCCTGAGGGGGAAGCATTAGATTATGTACTTGATAATCACTTTGGTGGTGACAACATTTTTTATTGGGTTTTCAGTAGCCAGAGCACATGGAGATGCAGTTGCCAGTCACACATCAACAAGCATGGTTTTCTGCAAGGATGGCTTCAGGATAGGAGCTAGAAGCCAAGCATATATCCTGAATTGTGAAACTATTCTTTAGATTCTAGAGCTTAACTCTATAATAGTATCAATTCTTTTTTTATTTATTAAAACTTTTTATTTGCAAAACATATGTATGGGTAATTCTTGAACATTAACCCTTACAAAGCTTTCTGTTACAAATTTCCCCCCTATTCCCCACCTCTCCACTAGATGGCAGGATATCCATTGCATGTTAATTATGTGAAAATACTTGACAAATTGAATATATGTATACCTATTTCAACATTTATCATTTTTCTGCAAGAAAAATCGTATCTACAAGAAAAAAAAATCAGAGAAAGGAAACACAATGTAAGCAAACATCAATAAAGATCATGAAAACATTATGTTGTGGTACACATTTCACATCCCTCTCACTGGGTATATATGGCTTTCTTCACTGGACAATTGGAGCTGGTTTGAAACATTTCATTGTTGAAGAGAGCCATATACATCAGAATTGATCATCATATAGAACTGTTGTTGCCGTGAATAATGATCTCCTGGTTCTGCTCATTTCACTCAGCATCAGTCCATTAAGCCCCTCCAGGTCTCTATGAAATCATCCTGCTGGTCTTTTTTTATAGAACAATAATATTCCATAACATCCATATACCATAATTTATTCAGCCATTCTCCAATTGATGGGCATCCATTCAGTTTCCACTTTCTAGCCACTACAAAAAAATGCTGCCACAAACATTCTTGTACATGTGGGGCCCTTTCCTTCCTTTATAATTTCTTTGGGAAATAAGCCCAATAAAAACACTTCTGGGTCAAAGGGTATGCACAGTTTGATAACTTTTTGAGCATAGTTCCAAATTGTTCTCCAGAATGCTTGGATCCGTTCACAGTTCTACCAACAGTGTCCCAGCCTTCCGACATCCCCTCCAACATTCATCATTATCTTTTTCTGTCATTTTAGCTAATCTGACAGGTATGCAGTGGTACATCAGAGTTGTCTTAATTTGCATTTCTTTGATCAATAGTGATTTGGAGCACCTTTTCATAGGACTACAAATAGTTTTAATTTAATCCTCTGAAAATTGTCTGTTCATATCCTTTGACCATTTATTGATTGTTGAATGGCTTGAATTATTATAAATATGAGATAATTCTCTATATATTTCAGAAATGAGACCTTTATCAGAACCCTTAAATGTAAAGATGATTTCCCAATTTATTCCTTCCCTCCTAATCTTGACTGCATTGGTTTTGTTTGTAGAAAAACTTTGTAACTTAATGTAGTCAAAGTTATCTATCTGGTATTTAATTAAGAGTTCCAGTTCTTCTTTGGACATCAATTTATTCCATCTCCACAGGTCTGAGAGGTAAACTATACTACGTTCCTCTGATTTACTTATAATATCAATCTTTATATCCAAATCATGAACCCATTTAGATCTTATCTTGGTATGTGGTGTTAGGTGTGGGTCAAGCCCTAATTTCTTCCACACTAGTTCCACACAATTTTTCCAGCAGTTTTTGTCAAATAATGAGTACTTATCCCAGAAGCTGGGGTCTTTGGGTTTATCAAAGACTAAATTGCTATAGTTATTGCCTAGTTTGTTGTGTGATTCTGTCCTTCTTTTTTACATCTTTCCCCTAATACTTCTATTGGTCTATCCCTTTCTTTTCCTCTTTTCCCTCCTACTTCCCTATAAGGAGGACGAAGTTTTTCTTTGAAGCCAAATGTTTCTGATATACTCTTTTAGAGCCCAATCTAATGAGAGTAGGATTTACACAATGCTCAATGCCCTCCCGTCTTTTCCTCAATTATTAGATTTTCTCTGTCTCTTCATGTGATTTTACCTTATTTTACCTCCTTTTTTTTTACTTTATTTTACCTCCTTTCCCCTCTTTTTCCAGTATGATAGACCTTTCCACCTTTTTCATTATTATCAAAGTAAAGTCAAATTATACCCCCATTCTTTAAGGATACCCATAGTAGAAATATAGCTCTCAAGAGTTCTTTCCTTTTTACCTTTTTATGCTTCTCTTGAGTTCTGTGTCTGGAGGTCAAATTTTTTGTTCAGATCTGGTCTTTTCATTAGAAATAGATGAAAATCTCCTGTATCATTGAATGAACATCTTCTTCCCTGGAAGATAATGCTCATTCTAGCTGGATAACTTATTCTTGGACATAATCCAAGTTCTTTTGCCTTTTGGAATATCTGATTCCAGGCCCTTCGATCCTTTAATGTGGAAGCTGACAGATCTTGTGTGATTTTAATTACAGTTCCTCGGTATTTGAATTGTTTCTTTCTAGCTGCTTACAATATCTTTTCCTTGGTGCGATAATACTGAAATTTGGCCACAATATTCCTTGGAGTTTTAATTTTGGGGTCTCTTTCAGCAGGTGATTGGTGAATTCTTTCAAAGCCAATTTTGCCTTCTGATTCTGAAACATCAGGGCAATTTTCTTTCATGATTTCCTGGAAGATAGCATCTAGGTTCTTTTTTTCATTGTGGCTTTCAGGGAGTCCAATAATGCTTAGATTGTCTCTCCTATATCTATTTTCCAAGTCAGTTGTTTTTCCTAGGAGATATTTCATATTTTCTTCTATTTTTTTCATTTTTTGTTTTTGTTTGACTGATTCTTGAAGTCTTATTGAGTCATTCACTTCTATTTGTTCAGTTTTAATTGTTAAAGTATTGTTTCTGAAACAGACCTTCTCCAGAGTTCTACCAAGATAAATTTTTGATAGAAGTGCATTGTACTCCAAGTGTTTGATAGAGCCCTCACTCCAGAATCAGTTCAGAGGCTTAATTTGTTTTGGGTCTGAGGGAAGATCAGAGGAGCTCACAGAGAATGATGTCTGCAGTTCGCCATCTTGTCTCCGCCCTCCCAAAAGGATCAATTTTTTATTAATCTATGTTGGTGGTAACAAAAAGGCTGGGCAAATTGGAAACTGGAAGTCACTTAAGTTGTAGTCTCTTAGACCCCATCTACTCCAGTCCTTACCTGGGCTAGAATTTTCTCTACAAAGTAGTTATCATTTAGGCACATAACTCTAGGGAGAAGTTCTCTAGTGAAGACACCCATTTACAAAGGCAAGCCTTTCCATTTCTGGATGCTTCTAGTTATTAGGGATGTTTTCATTGCATCAAGCCTAATTTGGATTCATTAAAACTTGCATCCATTTCTTTCTGACTTCTTAGTCCATAAAAGAATGTATAATTCATTTAATTTAGAATCACACTTCAAAGTCTAAAAGAGAATTCTCTTCTTCCCTCTACCTCCTTTCTCTAAGGAAATTTTTTTTCCAATTCCCTCAACCAATCATCAAATGACACTAACTCGAGGTCCTCTGTTATTCTATATTGCGTCTCTTTGATTCATCTTAGGTTATTATTACAATGTGGTAACTAAATAAAACACATTTTCCTAATGTGGTCAGCCTAAGGCAGACTGAGTTCTTGACACTACAATATACCTCTTCTAGTGTAATTTCATATTGCTATAATTTATTTATCTGCAACTATACCATTAACATAATGTGCTGCCAGACAACTACACCCTTTAGCTCTTTCCCTCAAATGTTCTCACATCCAATTAATCCTCTCCCATCTTATTCATATGAAGTTGATGTTTGTAACATATGTGTAAGATTTTAAATTTATCTCTATCCAATTAAATGCAACTAAGTGTTTTACCTCTCTCTCTCTTTTTCTCATTTGGTGAGGCAGACTATTGTAGTAGAATGTTTGGTAGAGAAAAAATTATTTCTATTCAATTATTTCCATCATGTTGGACTCTTTATGACCCCATTTAGAGTTTTTTGGCAAAGATACTGGAATGGCTTTCTCCTGTTCATTTTACCATTTAGGACATTGAGGGAAACAGAGTTACGTGACTTTCTCAAGATCATAAAGATAGTATTTGAGGCTAAATTTTACCTCAGGTCTTCTTAACTTGAAGCCCAGGGCTCTATCTTCTGTGCCACCTAGCCACCTAGGAATATTAGGGTGGCCTGAGTTCAAATTCTGCTTTAGAGAATGACTAGCTTTATGACTCTGGTGAAATCACTTAATCTTTTCAGCTTTAGATTCCTCATCTGTAAAATGGGAATACTGATGACTACTTGAAAGCATTATCATGAGAATCACGCCAAGCTAAAATCTCTACCTCATTCCACGGGAGACTCTGATCCAAAGTTAAATTGAATCATTAATAACTTCTTATTGGCTCTGGTCAATCTATCAGTTCTGAAACTGAAGATTTCCTCAAGTTTCCAATTTACTGTGTCTTTCTAAAGGATTATAATTATTCCATTCTAACATGTAACAATGTGCCAACCTCATACTTTCATGTACTTCATATCCCTCTAGTTCACAATCATAACATTATAAAACTTAGTTGTATTACTTACCTTTCTTAGAATACTGAGTACATCCAAAAAGAATCTAATTTTGCTTTACTTTAGGCACGATTTTGATCCTTTCTTAATGTTGCTGTCCCTTAAAGCTTTCTCTAGCTATGCTAATTTGGTGAAATAAGACATCAGTAACTGAAAGATACTTCACTACCCAGGCATTATAACAGAATTCATGAACTCTTTTATCATAGAAGTTGTGTATCTTCAGAAATGAATTTCACCAATTTCCCATGATTTTTTCTGTGTTCCTTTAAGCAACCTATTTCGTTCATATGTGAAAATAATGTTACTTTATGCCTTCCCCCTAGTAAACAATTTGCACTCCTCTGCAAATTAAATATTCAAGACAGGAGAGTGATGTACGACTGCCTATAACAAAAATTTCAAATATGATAGATCATAATTATTTTGCATTAAATCCAAAATACTTTTTTTCCATTTAATCATTATGGAGGCAAAAAGAAAATATACTAATTCAAGACTGTCTATATATAAATACACATTGATATCACAAAATTAATCACTTTTAGATTCTCACAATTGCATAGTGCACACACAACCGAATTTACAATTAATATGCAAGATTTGGTATAAACAAATATGGGCATAATATCACCAACTTCTATGTATAAATGTATATGGAGTATTACATAGCAGGAATCTATCTAATTATGGCATTATTTCAATAATAGCAATAAATGTTACAAAATATATAACAAAAGATAGCTGAAATTAATACATATAATATGACTTCATAATTGAGTTTGACTATATAAGTAATTATCTTTCTGCTTTGGCCTGTTGCAAGGTATGTCAATCAAACCTCTGACTTAATACTTCTTACACTTATACCCAATTTTTCTTCATTTTTAAATCTCTAAATGTTATTTTTACATAATGTTAACTTTAAATTCTTAGATTATTCAACTTGCCTCTTATAATGCATTCTGCTCTCCCTCTCTAAAACTGAAACAGTAAGACAAAATGGCAGATACCTTGGTGAACAATCCCTCATCATAATTTGAATTTCTATTTTATTTTTGAGTGAATAAACATGAGGTGGAACTACCTGAACCTTTCAAGGATATCAATGTGCAATTAATAACTGGAGACTTCAGTTATTACTACAATTTTTGTTGTTCTCAAAGGAATATATTTTTATTAGTCCTTTTGGAGACTACAATACTATTTAAAAAGTTAATAATCATTATTTTAATGTAACAACTCCTTCAGTTGCACCAAATGCTATGTTGTAATGTTTATAGAAACTTTGTGATTTTTCTTTTATGCGCTCCTCTATGAGATATCTCATGATTAAGGATCATTTAAACACATTATATGCACTCTCCAATTGATAAATGGTCAAAGGATATGAACAATTTTCAGATAATGAAATTAAAACTCTTTCTTGTCATATGAAAAGGTGCTCCAAATCATTTTTGATCATAGAAATGCAAATTAAGACAACTCTGAGATACCACCACACACCTGTCAGATTGGCTAAGATGACAGGAAAAGATAATGATGAAAGTTAGAAAGGATGTGGGAAAACTGGGACACTGATACATTGTTGGTGGGATTGTGAACTAATCCAACCATTCTGGAAAGCAATTTGTAACTATGCTCAAAAAGTTATCAAACTGTGCATACCCTTTGACCAAGAAGTGTTTCTGTTGGGCCTATATCCCAAAGAGATTTTAAAGGAAGGAAAGGGACCCACATGTGCAAAAATGTTTGTGGCAGCCCTTTTTGTAGTGGCTAGAAACTGGAAACTGAATGGATGTCCATCAGTTGAAGAATGGCTGAATAAACTATGTTATATGAATGTCATGGAATATTATTGTATTGTAAGAAACAACCAGCAGGATGATTTCAGAGAGGCCTGGAGAGACCTGCATGAACTGATGCTAAGTGAAATGAGCAGAACCAGGAGATCAATATACATGGCAACAAGACTATATGATTATCAATTCTGATGGACATGGTTCTTTTCAACAATGAGATGTTTCAAACCAGTCCCAGTTGTTCAGTGATGAAGAAAGCCATATACATGCAGAGAGAGGCCTGTGGGATCTGAGTGTGGACCACAACATAGAATTGTCATGATCTCTATTGATGTTTGTTTCAATTTTGTTTTCCTTCTCAGGTTTTTTTTTCCTTGTAGATCTGATTTTTCTTGTACAGCAAGAAAACTGCATATATATATGTATGTATATATATATACTTATATACATATTTGATTTGTCAAGTATTTTAACATAATTAACATGTATTAAACTTCCTACCATCTAGGAGAGGGGTGGGGGGAAGGAGGGAAAAATTTGTAACAGAAAGCTTTTTAAGGGTCAATGTTGAAAAGTTATCCATGCATATGTTTTGCAAACAAAAAGCTTTAATAAAAAATATATTATATAAAGGGGGCAGCTAGGTGGTGCAATAGATAGAGCACTAGCCCTGAAGTCAGAAAGATCTGAATTCAAATCTGGCCTCAGACACTTAACACTTGTTAACTATGTGATTTTGGGCAAGTCACTTAACTCCAATTGCCTCAGCTATATACATACATACATACATGTATGCATATATACTTACATACATAAAAAGGAAAGTTTTGCTCAAAGTAGTGTCATTATGTTTTCTTTTGGGGGAGAAAATTCAGATACAATATGAAAACTTGTTTCTCTGTACTGTTTCTGTGGTTATTAGTTTCCTTCAAACAAAGTGACAAATCTCCCCTTGAATGCACTTTCATAGTATTTATGAAAAGCTAGCCCATAGTTACTATACAACAAAACTTTTTTGATGATTTCTTGATGGTATTATTTCTGCATCAACTCAAGTGAACTTGGAGGATCATTTCTTACTCCGATGTCCATGATGACCTCCATTCTTGAATGCTACTCTTAATTGTGAAATTGATCTTGTTAGCTTCTCATATGCCAAAATAATTTCCCTCTTTCTAATAGATACTTCATTCCTATATCCCTCCTAGCCATAGTAATATCAAAAGATAATTGGGATATTTCTTCATTTGTCCTAGCTAGTGGTTATCTTCCATCAAAAGTAGTGACTCTCTTTGAACCTTTGCTCCCTGGTTAACCAAAGTAAAGTAATCCTCTGTTCTAACATCTGAATATTGACAAGTTCTTGCTCCTAAGTGTGAGCAATCTGAGGTGGCCTTTTGCTTGGCACTTTTTCTGAGTTTCTATAGAGTTGTTACGATACAGGTCTGTATTGTCACCTATTAATCTGTCATCATGACTGGATTACTTCCCCATAGTTTTCACAGATGAGCTGATATTCTAAGGTATTGTTACTTATCATGGGCATCTATTTATTTGGCAAAGAAATCAATTGTTTGCTGACAGAGATAATTTATAAACTCCTTTATATTCCATTGTGGCATTTGATTTATATGTGCTAAATTACTATAACAAATAATAATAATACCTATCATGGATATTTGTTCCTTTTTACCATTTTCATTTTTCAGGATCAATAGCTCATTTAAATCAATTATGTTGAAGATACTTGAATTGTATTTTTTATTTGCTTATTTTAATTATTTTAAAAATTACGTACTAATTAGATTCATGTCAACAGACTTCTGATCACATTCTTATTTTTTTAGTTATTTTATGAATAATTTATTAATCTCAAAATATTATAATATTGTGGGCATGTATGTATGTGTGTAGACATGTATATATATGTGTATGTATATATATGTATATATATGTATATATATATCCCCAGTATCTAATATTGTGAACAACAATCTATTTAAATTTACATTTAAGAAATGTAAATTAATATACAATAAGTACTTATTATTTTCATGGGAATATACTAAATATAGAAGATAAAGAAAAGGGAGAAAATAACCACTCTCCTCAAGAAACTTATAATCTTATTATGGGTGGAGATAATATGCAAATATCTATGTGCATATAAGATATATACAGTAAAGTAACTCAAAGGGAAGGAAGCAGTAGTAAGGAAGAAAGGGAAAAGCTTCTTGAAAGTAATAAGCTTTGAGACTGAGTCTTGAAGAGAATCCTGTTAGTAGAAATAAAGAAAAGGAGTAATTTAGGTAAAGGGTACAACCCTGCAAAAAGTACAGAGTCTGGGATGAAGAATGCAAAGCAAGAAAGAATAAATAGGGAAGTATAGTTTAATCACAGATGCCATGGAAAAAGAGCAAAGAAAAACAAGACTAGAAAGATAAGAGGTAAAGTCATGAAAGATTCGAAATGCAAAATAGAAGATTAAAATATCCTGGAGACTACAGGAGGCAAATTGAGTTTATTTAATGGGGGTTGCGATGGTGACACGAGTTTAGGCAAATCACTTTGGAAACTTACAGAAGTTGGATTGGAGTAAGGAGACCCTTGAGGTAGGGAAAAGTACATTGCTATTTTCTAAGCTTGGGGCTAATGCAAGAAAGCATCAAGTTGAAGGCTATATGAATAAAGAGAAGGGGACATATATGACAGATTTTGTTAAGGTAGGAATAACAAAACTTCAGATTTTATATGTAGGGTGAATGAGGAGTCTCAGGGTTTTAAGCCTTGCAAATTGAGACAATAATAGAGAAGTTGAAAAGAAAGAAAATGAGTGGAAGGAACAAGATTATGGTTTATGCTTTAGGTATTCTGAGTTTAAGAGAATATACAATGTCCAACAGATTATTCAACTAAGTGCAGAAAAGACATTAGGATTAGATTTGTAAATCTAGGAATCATACACAGAGAAATAACCATTTAACTTATGATGGAAAGATCTTCATAACTGTTTATAGACTGTATGCATCAATGAATAAATTAATAAAACTGCTCCTTTTGTGACGCTTTGGTTTATAACTTGAGGAAATTAACTTATTCATAGAGAACCTAGAAAAAAACATGCTATTGGTGAAAATCTCTAAGATTACAAAATCATTATCTATTAGATCTCTTATATTGTTGAAAATGAAAATAATGATAATATGTTTGTGTATATATATATACATATATATGTATATGTATACATAAATGTTTATCAATCTGTATACATACACATGTGGTTGTGGGTATATTCTATAATATTTCCTTGACAAATATTGTATTGATGAACAATGTAAGCATCTCTTTTTGTTCTATTACAGACGTACCATTAGGTCTATGGATTTATTCTTCTTCATAGAAGTGGCTATAATAGAGCCTCTTTAAAAAAATACAGATATCAGTCTTTTAAAATCCAATCACTCTTTCAAGCAGGATAGTTTGAATGCTAATGGAAATATTAATGGTATCATCTTATTTTTTCCTAGTTCATTTTTCTTCCACAAAAAAATTTTTACTTGATAAATTTGTTTTACTGGTTCTGGAAACCAACACATTTCCATGACTTCCAGGTAAGAAACAACACAAAACATTCTCCCATTTTCAAAACAAAATGAGAACTTTACTATTGGTCACTATTTGCTGGGAGAACTGATACATCATGTTCTGATTGCAGTCACTTGTTCCTTTTCCAAGTACTTCCATCTTATAAACAGTAACAAAAGAATAACAGGGTAAGGAAATTTTAATTCCCCAAGAAAGGAGATGGAGGGAGGTTAGGAAGGAGGAAAGAAAAGGAGAGGGAGGGAGGAACAAAGGAAACAAGAAACAAGAAAAGAAGAAAGGAATGGAAGAAGGGAAAGAAGAGGAGGAAAAGAGGAATAAAAGGAGGGAGGGATGCATAGAAGGAGGGAAGAAGGAAAGAAGGCAGGAAGGAAGAGAGGGAAGAAAGAAACAAGTAAGGAAGAAATAAAGGAGTGAAAAGGAAGGAAAGGAGGGAAGAAGGAATGATAAAAGCAGGGAATGAGGGAAGGAAAGGAATGAAGGAACCAAGAAAGGAAGGAAGAAATGAAAGGAGGAAAAGGAGAGAAGGGAGAGAAAGAGGAAGTAAAAAAAAGTGTGAAAGGAGTAAGGGAAGGAATAAGAAGTAAGGAAAGAAGGGGGAAAGAAAGGACTAAGGTAGGAAAGGAAAGAGAATGAAGGAAGGAAGCAAGGAAGGGAGGAGAAAAGGGAGGGAGAGAGAAAAAAAAAGGGAGGGAAGAGAGGAATAGAGATATGCTCTTCTTATCATTACTGAGCCCCTTAATTTATTATAGCTATGTGGTGAAGTAATTAGAATCTTGGGCCTAAAGTCAGAAAAACCTGAAGTCAAATTTGACCTTAGATCTACTTGTGCAATCATGAGAAAGTCATTTAAGCTGTATGCCTCAGCAGTCACAGTTATAAAACAGGGATTATAAAAGCTCTTAACTTCCAGAGTTGTTGTGAGAATCAAAGGAAACAAAAATTGAAAAGTAATTAGCAGTGTCTAACACATACTATGCATTATATATTATAGTTATTGTTAATAGTGATTACCTCTACAATCATCACTACTGGATGCCAAAGGTCATTTATAGAATTGAATAGACTAAAGTAGAGGTAAAAGGAAGAATAAATATT
>JAJPUD010024535.1:1873-18622 GCA_023553655.1 Myrmecobius fasciatus
TTCCTTCCTTCCTTCCTTCCTTCCTTCCTTCCTTCCTTCCTTCCTTCTTTCCTTCCTTCCTTCTTCTCTTTCTCTTTCTTTTTCTCTTTGTTTCCTTTTTTCTTTCTTTCTTTCTTTTTCTTTAATTAGATGTTTTCTCTACCTAGTATATGTCTACTTGCAGAAAGACATTTGATCTAGTCCTTTCCTTTATTTATTTTTGTTGATGAGAAATTCGATTTTTTTCCTGTGAATATACTAAATCCAGATGTGGACAGTTCAATTCAATTCCATATAAAGCATAGTAGGCCATTGCTACATTCCAGGCACTGAAGATAAGGACCAAAAAGGGAAATTGTCTCTGCCCCAAGTAGAATTCTACCTCTGAAAGATGTCAGTTGTATGAATCTCAGAGGCCTTGGTAATTGTATAGCTATCAGTTGTGGAAGTGCCCATCTGCCTTGGCAAATTAAATCACCTTCACTAGAAGTTTCCTATAGCAGAGAAAAGAGATTTGGACTTCTTACTCTTCCTAACCCCCCAAATTTCAATAAGAGTACCAATAACTGAGCAAAGCAGAGGGCCTCATGACAATAAAAAATAATTAGCATTTAATGTTTGTAAGGTGTTTCACATGTTATCTCTTTTGATTGTAATAACACTTTAAAAGTAGGAGCTCTCCCCTTCTAATGTTAAAAGGGTAATTGTTTTGCTCTCTTTCTGTTTTAACAGAGCTAGACAGGATCACACAAATTGTCCCATTGCATTCATTGCTCTGTGTTCCTCTCTGAAACTAGGAAGCAGTGTTACCTTTCCATCCTCTCTGATACCTTATGTGGGAAGACTTAAAAAGACTAAGTCACTCTTGGCATGTTCATGGGATATTTTATATAGGCTTCAGAAAGCTGATGGCCAATGTCTGTACATATCTCTTTTCCCATGATAGACTGACCATATGAAAGGACAAGAGGAAAACAATAATTATAATACATCAAAAACTAGTGCCACCTACCTGTCTCTAGCCCTAGAATTGCAATATACTTCTAAGAAGGCATTAATAATGACTATTTGTCTTTCCCCTAAAACTTTCATTTTTGGAGTATATCTCAATCAGCGGGCTAGCATGACAAACCAATGATCTATACATATCCTGGAAGGTGGGAAGACTAGAAAAACTGATGTTTTAGTGTATTTTCTCCATCACTTACTTCAAGACATGGGACATTTATTGTGTTCTCAATACACAAGGAATTTGGTGAGATAGATTCTTACCAACCTATGACTGATTTTTTCAGTGTATCTATAAAACCAGCCACATAAAATGACATGTCATTTTATTTAAATGACATATATTAATTGAAATAAAGCATTAAAATATTTTCACAACTAACTGATTTTTTTTAAAGTTCATTAATCCAGGAGATTTTTGGGGAATTAAATTAGACAAGAAATGAAGAAAATCTTGTTTTTTAAAAATTTGTGTGAAACAACAACAATCCATCAATATTTATTCTATTCCTTATTCCTGTTATTTCAATTGTCTATCTGTAGAACTGGGCCAGAAGATATGTTTCTTTCCCCATAAAATTTGAAATGTTTATAGCCAAGGAAATATAACCTTGTAAAAATGCTAGGGTGTAAAATGCCTTAGCAAAGGAAGGACAATATCTAACCTCTTCTGGGCTAGACTAGATTTTATCTTTAAAAAAACACTGAAATTAGACTTGAGATTTAATTGGTCCAGAGGTCTGGGCCTCAAACCATTGATGTTGTTTCCTGGTGACCAGAAAACAAAAGTCAGGGAATGAGGAGTCAGGAGCTTTTCCTTACAATTTGCCATACTATGGCCTAAACCATCAGCAAGACCAAGGTAGAATCTGTGAAGCTGCATTTATTTAAATCAATATTACATCCTTGCTGAATATGCTTTCCAAGTTACTACTAAGTATATTGCAAAATTCTATATGACCTACACATCTCATTTCATTCTAGTATTAAAACTTACTTAACCAGACCAGTCTGAGTTAGTTGTGTTCTACCACATTTGACATTACTTGATTAGATTGGAATAGAAAAGTATTATGATTAAACTGGAAAAAAAGGCAATATAAAAGAAGACCTGGATATGGAAACTCCCACCTTTTTTTTTTTTCCTTGGGGAGATGATAATTCTGGATATATTTTTTAAAGGATTTGTTTTTATTTTTTTTAAACTTTTCACCTTAATTAGTGCTAAATGTTGGATTAAGATAAAGTTTGACAGAACATTGAGGCTCTCTGTTCATTTCTAAAAATCTCTAGTCAAAAAAAGAGGTAATAGTAAGTATAAAGGAGAGAAAAGATAGAACAGTCTATTGTGACTGTAAGGAAATGTTGTGATCCATGGTCAAGTGAAGGAGAATTGTGTTGAGTTTATATTCCATAACTTTTCAAATCAGGGCTATTGTTGATTTGGGATTTTTTCTCCACAAAAGCCTGAGGCTTGTGTAAGCAGTTTTAAGTGGTGGAAGGAGGTTTGGGGAGGAAGGAGCAGGAGTGGTTTCCCTCCGAGGCTGTTACCAATTTTACTTTCCTATTGTTTTTCAGAAGGTTAAAAGGGGCCCTTTCAGTTCCAAAATAAGGGGTGGAGTGAAGGCTTTGGTTTAGGGAATGTCCCACCCACTGGGACAGCTGAAGGGTGGAAGAGAAGGTGGAGGAGGAAAGAGGGGAGTGTCTTTATTCACACAAAGATGCTGGCCTCCAGAAGTCAGTAATTAATTCTTTTTTTTTTTTCTGCTAATCTCTATGACATACACTGTTACATTAAAAATAATTGTAATAAGAGAGAGAATCATAATAATAAAAAAGCAGCAATTAAAAAAAAATCTCTGTGGATAAAAAGGCTACACTTAGATTCAGGAGACCAGTTTGAATCTTGCCCTAGACATTTTGTAACTGTTATCATTTGATCTCTTAACAATAATAGAAATTATAAAAAATAGCAATCTCTTAATAGTGATTTCTATTTTACTTTAAACTTTTCAGAGTAGGGGCAGCTAGGTGGCGCACTGGTTAGAGCACCAGCCCTGAAGTCAGGAAGACCTGAGTTCAAATCTGGTCTCAGATACTTCCTAGCTGTGTGACCCTGGGCAAGTCACTTAACCCCAATTGCCTCAGCAAAAAGCAAAAAAAAAAAAAAAAAAATTTCAGAGTACTTTACATATATATATAAATACATATACGTATATATATGTGTATATATGTATATATATATATATTTCATGTGATTCTTACAATAATCCTGTAAAGCACATTTTATTTTTATCCCCATTTTTCAGAGAAGACAATTGATAATGAGAGAAGTTAACTTATTTGCCCACGGTGAGATTTTATTTTTATCACCATTTTAGAGAGGAGGAAAACTGATACTGACTTGCCTGTAGTCATCTATATGATGACAGGACTCTATTCATTATCGTATCTATGTGCCCCATTGTTCTCCTTTGTAAAATGAGGATAATAACCCTTATTTTAATTAATTATATTAATTGTAAGATCCTTGAGGATAAAGACTGCCTTCTCTCTCTCTGTCTCTACTACTCTTCCTCTTTGTCTCTCTGTCTCTGTCTGTGTGTTTCTTTCTTTGTGTCTGTCTTCCTCTTCCTGTCTGTCTCTGTGTCTCTATTTCTGTGTTGTCTCTGTGTCTCTCTTTATATATCTCTCTTCCTTCTTTTCCTCTTCTTCTCCTTCCTTCTTTTCTCTCTCTCTCCTTTCCTCCCTCCCTCCATCCCTCCCTCTCTGTCTCTGCCGCTGTCTCTCTTCCTCTCTTTCTCCCTTTTCCTCTTCCCTCCCTTCTTTCTCTTCCCTATTCCTGCCTTCCCTTCCCTATCCCAGCCTCTCTCATTCTCAGCTTTTTAGCACCATTCTTGGCATGTTAACAGGAGCTTAATCTTCATTAAGGGTTGATTGATTGCTCTCCATAGGGCAGTTAGGTGGCGCACTGGATGTTTAGGAAGCCTTGTGTTCATATTCAGTCTTAGACATTTACTAGTTTGTGTAATTTCAGATAATTTCACTCAAGCTTTGACTCCCTCAGTTTCCTCTATGCTAAAACTAGAGTGCTGAGAACTTTTATCTCCAGGGTTATCTTGAGGATAAAATGAGTTAATATTTGTCAAGTGTTTACATAGCAACTAGCCCTAGTTAGATGTTGCATCTGCTGTCCTTCCTGTAGGTAACTACTCCAGGTGGAAGATTCCTCTCCCAAGATAAATTCATTACTTTTAATCTCTACTAACTCAAACTTAGATTGACACTATCTCTCTTAGCCTCCCTTCCCACCTGATTGAAAGGATGGAAGCCAGAGCCTTATCTCCTTTCAATGACTTTAATTATATAGGGCAGGAATGAAACTTTACACTTACTACATTCTCAGTCTGCTACCTTACCTGATTTCAATTGTATGGAACAAGAGGCCTCTTGGTGTGCCCCTTTTTTCTACTTTCCTGCCTCCTTTTGTAGGTTCCCCCAGTAGATTGCAAGATCTTTGAGGGCAGGGACTTTTTTACCCATACACATATATGTATATGTATATACATACACACATACAAAATTGTATTTTTATTACTTACTGCAGTTCTTGGCACATAGTAGATAATTATAGCACATACATATAATTGTATCCCCACTACTTAGTACATTTCCTGACACATAATAGGTACTTAATGAATATTTAATAGGTTAAGTAAATATAAATGTTAGTTATCATCATCATCATGGAAAGTACTTACTTTGCTTAAAGTGTTGTGGAAATATGAATTGTTATTTTCATGTCTCATAAAATTGTCCAAGAAGAATTTGGTCTGTGAGAAGCAGTCCTTACTGAATGCACTTTAGGACCTTTGGGCTTATTTATTGCATAATCTTTTGGAAATGAACAGTTTCAGGAGTTCATAGTGGTCTGTTGGACTCAGAACCCAGCTGTCAAGGAGAGAAAAGCCCAGTGAGATTTTGCATATATCTTTCTGCCAGGGTAAGATAGACTAAAGTCCCTTGGGAGAGGACTTAACACTTCCTTTTTTGCCAAGACAATTTAATTCCTTGTTGGCTGAGTAAGCAGGAGGATCTGTAAGCCAAGTCCATCCAGGATATGATTTTCAGCCAGCACAGCTATTTCAAAAGAGGTGTGGAGGGCTCATGGCAGGTCCATGTTCGAGGGACCCTGGCACCATACTTCTCTAGTCAGAGCATCTGCAAAGATTTATCTAGAAAATTGGTCCACTGGAAAAATATCACATTGCTGTTTTAAGAATGCCAGTAATGAAGAAGAAACTATTTTCAAGATTCAGAGGAGAAAAATGAAATGAATGTGTTTTAGTAAAATTCTCCAGTGGTCAAGACTAGAGGTTGCTGAGACATCAAAGGGACATAGCTTAATTCAGCAAATGGCTTTATCACTCACAGCTCATTCAGCGCCCAATGTTCCATAGAGCATTAACCAATAATGTTTGATGATAATAAGTAAGAAATAGAGATATTCAAGTCAACAGTGTAAATGGCATGAGCACAATATTCTGACTAATTTCATTCCTTGGTCCCTTCCTCAGAATTCTCAATTTTTGATTGTTCTTTGGGAGACAGATGATTCCTTCAGGTCTCCAGGAAACTTTTTGGTACATTATATTGAGAATGACACTAGCATAGAATATCGGCTTTAAATTCTCTCCATTTGATATTTAAAGAACAAAGGGAATAAACATTTATAAACAAAGTACTTATTAATAAATTTATTATGTGCCTGCTATGTGATAGGCATTGTTCTAAGCCCTTTACAAATATCATCTTATGGGAGCCAAGATGGCAGGAAGCTGCTCGAGCATTCCTAGTTTCCCTCGAAAACCACATGAAAACCAACCTCTGAAAAGAATCTGACTGAATGAAAAGATAAACTAAACAAACTTCAAGAAAGGTTGGTCTCACTGGGGTGAAAAGGCTATTGAGTCCAGGTGAGATAGACTTTGGGAAAGTCAGTAAGAGGATCTTAATTATAGCAAATCAGCAACTAAAATCCTCAGTGTTGGCTCAGTTGTAGAGCAGATCAGTGGGGCAGCCCTGAGTACAGCTCAGAACACAAACTCTGGGAAACAAGGCTATTTCTTCAAAAAAGCAGCCAAGATATCCCCTACAAATGAAAGGGACCTTTGTGCTCAAAGCCAAAATTTAGAGCTGCACAGAAGACATGGGACAGCACCATCTTTACTCCAGGAGCAGAATTCCAACATAAAAATAAAGAAAAAAATACCAAAAGAAAAGGAAAGAAAATGAGCAAGAAAAAGAAGCTTGCATAGAAAACTACTATGGTGACAAGGCAGACCAACTTAGATGAGGGCAGAATGTCCACAGAAGAAATCTTTTTTTTTTTTTTTTAATATATAAAGCTTTTTATTTATAAAACATATGAGTGATTTTTCAACATTGACCTTTGCAAAAACTTTTTTTTTCCCAAGCTTTTCCCCTCCTTCCCCCCACCCCTCACCCCTAGATGACAGGTAATCTAATACATGCTAAATAGGATAAATTATATGACAAATACAATACATGTATACATATCTACACAGTTATCTTACTGCAAAAGAAACATCAGATCTAGAAAGAGAAGAAGAAAAAAACAACCTAAGAAGGAAAACAAAATGCATGGAAATATTCACAGAAAGCATTAAAATGCCCACAGAAGAAATCTCAGAGTGAGATAAATTGGTCTCAAGCCCAAAGAGGCTTTTTGGAAAAGTTCATAAAAGACTTCAAAAGGCAAGTAAGAGAGAGAGAAGAAAATATGAGAAAAGAAATGAGTGGTATGAATGAAAGAATTGACAGTTTGGAAAAGGAAGGGAAAAAATTGTCTGTAGAATGAACCAAATGAAAAAGAAATACAAAAGATAACTGAAGAAAATCACACATTAAAAAGAAGACCAGGGCAAATGGAAGCTAATGACTTTGTGAGACAGCAAGAGTCAGACAAACAAACAAAAAAAGAAAGAAAAAATGGAAGAAAATGTGAAATACCACATTGGAAAAACACCCAACCTGGAAAATAGATGCAGAAGAGACAATAAAAAAATGAAGGCCATGACCAAAAAAAAGAGGCTGGATAGAATTCCAGAAGAGGTCATCAAGGAAAACTGCCCCAATATTCTAGAAAGAGAGGAGGAAATATTCATTGAAAGAAGCCATCTATCACCTTTGGAAAGAAATCCCACAAGGAAAACCCCAAGAAGCATTGTTGCAGAACTCCAAAACTATAATCTCCATGAAAAAATACTGCAAGTTGCCAAATAAAAACAAGTCAAATATCAAAGATCAACAGTCAGGATTACCAACGATCTGTCCGCTTCTACAATAAAGGATCAGAAGGCCTGGAATATCATATGCCAGAAGACAAAGGACCTAAAGTTATAACCAAGAATTAACTACCTAGAGAGACTCAGCATCATCTTTCAGGGGAAGAGATTGAAGCTTCAACAAAGTAAGAGATTTTCAATCTGTAAAAAAAAAACAAAAACAAAAACAAAAACAAAACAACAACAACAACAAAAAAAAAAACAGACCTAAACAGAAAATTTAATCTATGAACACATGATGCAAGAGAACCATAAAAAGGTAAACAGGGGAAAATATATATATTTAAAAGTTAAACTGCTTATATCCCTAAATAGAAAAAACAATATCTGTAACTCTTGTGAACTGTATCTGTCACAGAGGGGCCACCACATGGACAGACAAGAATGGTCCCTGGTGTGAGGACATCAAAGAAACATACATTTTTTTCTGTACTGGAAAAGGAGGAAAGGGAAGGTACAATGAGACAATTAGTTCATATGAAGAGCTACAAAAGACCTATTACTATCAAGGAAAAGAAGGGAGCAAGATGAGCATTGTATGAAGGTTGATCTCATTAGCTTTAAGAAGGCTTTAAGAAGGAATGATTTAATCATTCAGTTGGGCATAGAAATTTATCTAACCCTACAAAGAAGTAGGAAGAGAAAAAAGAAAAGAAAAGCGAGGGAAAGGATAGAAGAGAAGACAGAAACAATAGGGAAAAAGTTAAGAAAAGGGAGGAAGGGTAGATAAAAGATAAAGTACTGAGTGGGGTGCATAAAAAAAGCATACACAACTAAAGATAGAATGGAAAGAAAGAACAAAAGTGTACACAAGGGAGAAAATATGATGGAGGGAAATCCAGAGTTGATAATCATAACTGTTAATATGAATAAGATGAACTCTCCCATAAAATGTAAAAAAATGGAGTGAATTAAAAAACAGAATCCTTAGATAAAGCAAAAGTAAAAATAGATATAATTAAAAGAGATAAGGAAGAAAAGTACATCTTGATAAAGAGTACTTTAAACAATGAAGTAGTAAATGTACATAATGTATATCCACCAAATGATAGAGCATAGAAATTCCTAGATAAGATTTTTAAGCCAGTTGCAGGAAGAAATAGATAGCAAAACTATTTTAGTGGTCACCTTAACCATCCCCTCTCAGAATTAAACAAATCTAACCACAAAATAAACAGGAAAGAAACTAGGGAGGTAAATAGGATCCTAGAAGACAGATAGACTTTGAAGAAAATTGAAGAAGGACAGAAAGAAATATACCTTTTTCCTGTCAGTATATGGCACCTTCACAAAAACTGGCCATGTATTAGACATAAAAACCTCACAATCAAATGCAAAAAGGCAGAAATAATAAATGCTTCCTTTTCAGACCACAACATAATAAAAATTATATTTAATAAAAGGCCAGAAAAAATAGACTAAAAACAATTGGAAATTAAATAACTTAATTCTAAAGAATGAGTGAGTCAAAGCAACAAATGACAGAAACAATCCATTATTTTTATCCAAGAAAATGACAATAATGAGGCAATATACCAAAAGCTATGGGATGCAGCCAAAGCAGTTTTAGGGGAAATTTTTTATTTCTAAATACTACATAAATAAAATAAAGAAAGAGGAGATAAATGAATTAGACATGCAACTTAAAAAGCTAGAAAAAGAACAAATTAAAATCCCCAATTAAATACCAAATTAGAAATTTTGAAACTAAAGGCAGAGATTAATAAAATAGAAACCAAGAAAGCTATTGAACTAATATACAAAACTAAGAGTTGATTTTATGAAAAAAACTAGCAAACTAGATAAACCTTTGGTTAATTTGATCAGAAGAAGTAAAAAAAAAAAAAAAAAACCTAAATCACCAGCATCAAAAATGAAAGAGGTGAACTTACCACCAATGAAAAATTAATTAAACCAATAATTAGAAGGTATTTTGCCTAACTCTGTGGCAGCCAATCTGATAATCTAACTGAAATGGATGAACATTTACAAAAGTATAAATTGCCAAATAAGGGGGAGGTGGGAGTTTGGAGCCAAGATGGTAAAAAGTAGACATGTGTCCATCTGAGCTCCTCCTAGTATCCCTCAAATCAACAACAGATCAAGTCACTGAATTGATTTTGGAGTAATACAACCCACAAATATATGGACTACAACACATTTCTAGAAGTAGATACTTTGGAAGAAGTTCAGAAAAGATATGTTTTAATCAGGCAGAGGGAGAGGCGGCCAAGCCCAGACACAGCACAGGAAGGCAGGGCAGGTATCCAGAGCAGGGAGCCAGGGCATTGCAGCATCTACAAATGGGGGAATCTATTGTGGGGCTCTTAGGCTACTCTGTCCTGGTTACAAGCTAGTTTTTCGGCAGATTGTGAGACACTCAAAGCAAATGCAAAAGGCAAATAGTGAGCCTCTGAACCCCAGAAAAATGTGGGATCTGGTCATAGCTACCCAGTACTGGAAGTCAGTCAGCAACACTGGCCCAAGGACAAATTAAAGGCTCCTTTGCTTTAAGAGCAGATCTCAACCTTTAAAAAAATATGAGGCAAACAGCAAAAAAACCTTTGACCATAGACAGCTTTTATGGAGAAAGAGAAAAACAGACCTCAAACCCTGAGGATGAAAAAGGGAAGTCATCTCCAAATGAAGCCCCAAAGAGTGATATGAGTTGGTCCCCATCTCACAAGGCTCTCTTGGAAGAATTCAAAAAGGATCTTAAAAGAGAGTTAGAAGAAAAATGGGGAAAGGAAATGAGAACTCTGCAAGAGAGTTTAGAAAAGGAAAAATAGAACAAACAGGACAAACAACTCCTTACAAAATAGATTTGATGAACGGGATAAAGCATATAATTCCTCATAAAGTAGATATGAAAAAGAAAACAATTCATTGAAAAACAGAATCTGTGAAATGGTAAAAAAAAATGCAATGAACAAAACATCTCATTTAAAAATTTAATTGGCCAAATGCAAAAGGAGATAAAAAAGCTAACTGAAGAAAGTAATACACTAAAAATTAGAATTGAACAAATGGAAATGAATGACTCAATGAGACTTCAAGAATCAAACAAAACCAAAGTATGAAAAAAATAGAAGAAAATGTACAATGCCTCATTGGAAAAACAACTGACTTGGAAAATAGATCTGGGAGAGACAATCTAAGAATTATTGGACTTTCTGAAAACCATGATAAAAAAAAAAAGAGCCTAGATATTATCCTTCAGGAAATCATCAAGGAAAGCAGCCCAGATGTCCTAGAACCAGAGGGTAAAACAGCCACTAAAAGAATTCACCAATCACATCCTTCAAGAGAACCCAAAAATAAAAACTCTAAGAAACATCATAGCTAAATTCCAGAATTTCAAATTAAGCAGAAAATACTGCAAGTAGCCAGAAGGAAGCAATTCAAATATCAAGGAGCCACAATCAGGATTAACAAAGAACTAGTAGCTTCTACTCTAAGGGATTGAAGGGCATGGAATGTGATATTCTGAAAGGTAAAGGAACTTGGACAACAGCCAAGAATGAACTATCCAGCAAAATTGAGCATCATCTTTCAGGGAAAAAAAGATGGACATTCAAAAAACAAATGAATATCATTATTTCTGATGAAAGGACTAGAGCTGAATAGAAAATTGGATCTTCAAATACAGAACTCAAGAAAAGCATAAAAAGGTAAAAAAAAAAAAAGAAAAAAATAACTTTCTTTTAAAAGTTAAAATGCTTATATCCCTATATGGGAAGATATGTTTAAATCTTGAGGTCTGTATCTTTGTTATGGGTATACTTGGAGGGTGCAGGCAAATTTTATATATCTAGATGCTTACTTTCATAAAATAGAGAAAGGGAAAATCAATAATTTGGGTTTGCAGCTAAACAAGTTAGAAAAGAACAAATTAAAAACCTCCAATTATTTATTGAATTTGAAATCCTGAAAATCAAATGGGAGATTAATTAAATTGAATGTAAGGAAACCATTGAATTAATAATAAAACTAAGATTTGGTTCTATGAAAAAAAATATCAAAATAGGTAAACCATTAGTTAATTTGATTAGAAAAAGGAAAGAGGAGAATCAAATTGCTAGTCTCAAAAATGAAAAGCGAGAACTTTCAACCAAGGTATAGGAAATGAAAGCAATAATTAGGAATTATTTTGCCCAACTATATGTCAATAAATATGATAATCTAAGTAAAATAGAGGAATACCTACAAAAATAGACTGTCAGATTAACAGAAGAGGTAATAAATTACATAAATAGTCCCATTTTAGAAAAAGAAATAGAACAAACTATTAATTAACTCCTTAAGAAAAAATCTCTAGGGTCGATGGATTTACATGTAAATTTTACCAAACATTTAAAAAACAATTCCAATACTAAGCAAACTATTTGAAAAAATAGAGAAAGGAGGAGTCCTACCAAATTCCTTTAAGACATAGATATGGGGCTTTACCTAAACCAGGTAGGGTGGAAACAGAGAAAGAAAATTATAGACCAATTTTCCTAATCAATATTGATGCAAAAATTCTTAAATAAAATTTTAGCAAAGAGATTACAGCAAGTCATCCCCAGGATAACACACTGCTGTAGTGATCTTAGATTTATTAAGTGCCAAAAGAAACAAAAGAAATCTAGTCTTTACCTTAAATTAGGTGAAAACCTGGTTTCACTTCCTACATCAAACTAACTTTGGCAACTGTCTGCATATCCTAGGCAAGTCACTTCATATCTTTAAATCTCTTTCTTCCTTCATCTATAAAATGAGAATAATAACTACGGGGTAGATAGCTGGTGTGGTGGACAGATTACTGGATTTGGAATCAGGAAGACCTGAATTGAAATTTGAATTCATTTATTTAGTAGTGTGATTTAAGGCAAATCATATAACATGGTTTAGCCTCAGTTTCCTTATCTATAAAATGGGAATAATAATAGTACCCACTATTTAGAGTTGATGTGAAGAATGAATAGGGAAATATTTATAAAACTCTTTGCAAACCTTAAAGCACGCGGTAAATGCAAGTAATTATTAGCAAAAATTATGCTTTTATAAGTTTGTTATAGACATCAAAGAATTTTGCAAACCTTAAGGAATGTATGTGTTTATATGTATATGCATACATATATACATAGACACATATATGTGTATATACATTATACATATAGTATATGCATGGGCAAATATATATATTTATACATGTACATATATGTATTTAAATTACATGACCTCTAAGTTTTAAATCAATTATATAGATTATATATAGAACATATATACACACACATATGTGTGTGTGTCTCTCTCTCTTTCTCTATATATACATATGTATATATATATATTTATACACTTTATGTAGGTATATATGTGTATATATATTATATAGTGATATTGTTAGAAATACATATCAATGCATTCAAATAATCCAACCATGTTAATTTAGGATCTATATTCCTAAAATCATAACTCCCTGATTTCTACTACTGTGTTCATTTTTGTTAGTCAACCAGTTAACACAATTGGCTCAAAGCAAATGTATCTATTGAAATGATATAGAATAAACAGTAGTAAAGCAAACATACCAATGAAAAATGGGGGTACACTTTCCTATAAATACATGTATTATCAATGAGAAAAATGATCACATGATGTATTAGTTTATTACTAAATAGACATACATATAAGCAATTTGGTTTATCAAGATAACTCTTCATGACCCCATTTGAGGTCTTTCTCCACCTCTTATCCCAGAACTATATAGATAGACTGATGTTTTTTTTCTTTTGACCTGAAACCTTACTAAAGTTATTAATCATTATAATTATTTGTGTGCTGATTCTCTGTGGATTTCTAAGGACACCATCTTATCATCAAGAAACAGGGATGATTCTGTACTTAGAATATTTAGACCTTTAATTTTGTTCTTTTGTAATATTGCTTATTTTTTTAGTGGTAGCTACAATAATGGTTAAAGGGGAACAGCTTTCATTAAATTGTTTTCACTGGAAAGTTTCCTAATTTTTGCCATTGTAAGAGATACTTACTTATATTATATTCTTTTTTTTTTAATTATATATAAAGCTTTTTATTTACAAAACATATGAGTGATTTTTCAACATTGACCTTTGCAAAAACTTTTTCTTCCCAAGCTTTTCCCCTCCTTTCCCCCACCCCCCACCCCTAGATGACAGGTAATCTAATACATGCTAAATAGGATAAATTATATGACAAATACAATACATCTATACATATCTATACAGTTATCTTACTGCACAAGAAACATCAGATCTAGAAAGAGAAGAAGAAAAAACAACCTAAGAAGGAAAACAAAATGCATGGAAATATTCACAGAAAGCGTTAAAATGCTGTGTTGCGGTTCACACTCAGTTCCCACAGGCCTCTCTCTGCATGTATATGACTATCTTCATTGCTGAACAACTGGTTTGAATCACATCATTGTTGAAGAGAACCATGTCCATCAAAATCGATCATCATATAGTCTTGTTGCTGTGTATAATGTTCTCCTGGTTCTGCTGATTTCACTCAGCATCAGTTCATGCAAGTCTCTCCAGTCCTCTCTGAAATCCTCCTGTTGGTTGTTTCTTACAGAACAATAATATTCCATAACATTCATAT
Organism: Myrmecobius fasciatus; assembly: GCA_023553655.1. Lineage (NCBI taxonomy): Eukaryota > Metazoa > Chordata > Mammalia > Dasyuromorphia > Myrmecobiidae > Myrmecobius > Myrmecobius fasciatus. The sequence continues at coordinate 15,856 of JAJPUD010024535.1, forward strand.
ACCATAATTTATTCAGCCATTCTCCAATTGATGGGCATCCTTTCAATTTCCAGTTTCTTGCCACTACAAAAAGGGCTGCCACAAACATTTTTGCACATGTGGGTCCCTTTCCCTTCTTTAAAATCTCTTTGGGATATAGGCCCAGTAGAAACACTGCTGGGTCAAAGGGTATGCACAGTTTGATAACTTTTTGAGCATAGCTCCAAATTCCTCTCCAGAATGGTTGGATCCGTTCACAGTTCCACCAACAATGTATCAGTGTCCCAGTTTTCCCACATCCCCTCCAACAGTTATCATTATCATTTCCTGTCATTTTAGCCAACCTGACAGGTGTGTAGTGGTATCTCAGTGTTGTCTTAATTTGCATTTCTCTGATCAATAGTGACTTGGAGTACCTTTTCATGTGACCGGAAATAGTTTCAATTTCTTCATCTGAAAATTGTCTGTTCATATCTTTTGACCGTTTATCCATTGGAGAATGGCTTGAATTCTTATATATTTGAGTCAATTCTCGATATATTTTAGAAAAGAGGCCTTTATCAGAACCTTTGGATGTAAAAATATTTTCCCAGTTTACTGCTACCCTTCTAATCTTGTCTGCATTCATTTTGTTTGTACAAAAACTTTTTAATTTGATATAGTCAAACTTACCTATTTTGTGATTAATGATGACCTCTAGTTCTTCTTTGCTCACAAATTCCTTCCCCCTCCACAGGTCTGACAGGTAAACCATCCTACATTGTTTTAATTTGTTTATAATCTCATTCTTTATGCCTAGATCATGAACCCATTTTGACCTTATCTTGGTATATGGTGTTAGGTGTGGGTGAATGCCTAATTTCTTCCATACTAGTTTCCAATTATCCCAGCAGTTTTTGTCAAATAGAGAGTTTTTATCCCCAAAACTGGGGTCTTTGGGTTTATCAAACACTAGATTACTATTGTCATTGAGTATTTTGTCCTGTGAACCTAACCTATTCCACTGATCCACTACTCTATTTCTTATCCAGTACCAAATGGTTTTGGTGACCACTGCTTTATAATATAGTTTTAGATCTGGTGCAGCTAGGCCACCCTCATTTGCATTTTTTTTCATTAATTCCCTTGAAATTCTTGATCTTTTGTTTTTCCAGATGAATTTTGTTGTTATTTTTCTAGGTCAGTTAAATAATCTCTTGGGAGTTTGATTGGTATAGCACTAAATAGATAGATTAGTTTAGGTAGTATTGCCATCTTTATGATATTTGCTTGACCTATCCAAGAGTACTTGATGTTTTTCCAATTGTTTAGATCTGACTTTATTTGTGTGGAGAGTGTTTTGTAGTTTTGCTCATATAGATCCTGACTTTCCCTTGGCAGATAGATTCCCAAATATTTTATACTATCGATAGTTATTTTGAATGGAATTTCTCTTTGTATCTCTTGCTGTTGCATTTTGTTGGTGATGTATAAAAATGCTGATGATTTATGTGGATTTACTTTGTATCCTGCAACTTTGCTAAAGTTGTGGATTAATTCTAATAGTTTTTTTAGTTGATTCTCTAGGGTTCTCTAAGTAGACCATCATATCATCTGCAAAGAGTGATAATTTGGTTTCCTCATGACCTACTCTAATTCCTTTAATCTCTTTTTCTTGTCTTATTGCCAAGGATAGCATTTCTAATACAATATTGAATAGTAATGGTGATAGTAGGCAAACTTGTTTCACCCCTGATCTTATTGGGAATGGTTCCAGTTTATCACCATTACATATGATGCTAGCTGATGGTTTTAAATAAATGCTACCGACTATTTTAAGGAAAAGTCCATTAATTCCTATACTCTCTAATGTTTTTAATAGGAATGGATGTTGGATTTTATCAAATGCTTTTTCTGCATCTATTGAGATTGTCATATGTTTTTTGTTAATTTGGTCATTAATATAGTCAATTATGTTAATAGTTTTCCTAATATTGAACCATCCCTGCATTCCTGGTATAAATCCTACTTGGTCATGGTGTATTATTCTGGGAATGATTTTCTGTAATCTCTTTGCTAATATTTTATTTAAGATTTTTGCATCAATATTCATTAAGGAGATTTGTCTATAATTTTCTTTCTCTGTTTTTGTTTTAACTGGTTTAGGTATCAGTACCATGTCTGTATCATAAAAGGAGTTTGGTAGGAGTCCTTCATTCCCTATTTTTTTCGAATAGTTTATATAATATTGGAGTTAATTGTTCTTTAAATGTTTGGTAGAATTCACATGTAAATCCATCTGGTCCTGGGGGATTTTTTCTTAGGGAGTTGATTAATGACTTGTTCTATTTCTTTTTCTGAAATGGGACTATTTAAGTAATTTATTTCCTCTTCTGTTAATCTGGGCAATCTATATTTTTGTAGATATTCCTCCATTTCACTTAGGTTATCAAATTTATTGGCATACAGTTGGGCAAAGTAACTCCTGATTATTGCTCTAATTTCCTCTTCATTGGTGGAAAGTTCTCCCTTTTCCTTTTTGAGACTAACAATTTGATTTTCCTCTTTCCTTTTTCTAATTAAATTAACTAGAGGTTTATCTATTTTGTTGGTTTTTTCATAAAACCAACTTTTAGTTTTATTTATTAATTCAATAGTTTTTTTACTTTCAATTTTACTAATCTCTCCTTTTATTTTTAGGATTTCAAGTTTGGTATTTGATTGGGGGTTTTTAATTTGTTCTTTCTCTAGCTTTTTTAGTTGCAAGCCCAATTCATTGATTTTCTCTTTTTCTATTTTATGCAAATAA
>JAJPUD010024536.1:0-18621 GCA_023553655.1 Myrmecobius fasciatus
TGAATCTTAAGAATAACTCATCACAAACCCACTAGACTTCCTTATTGGAGAGCCATTGCCTTTCTCTGGATGCCAAAGGGCTTATTAGTAGATGTAACTATTGCGAATGAGTGTATAAAATAAAACATTTATTATGTACTTACTATTAGCAAAGCATTATTTTAATTTCTACTGACAGAAAGCTCTCAAGGATCTTACATTTTAATTGGGGAAACAACACAGGAGGAAGATTTCAGCTGCAAATGAGACTTGGATAGTGGGCCTATAAAATACAGCTAATATGCCCATAGTAGGGGACTTTAGAGCAAGACACTGGTAATCTTTAATGAAGGCTATGGAAAGACCAAAGTTTTCTTGCAAAGCTGAGTGTAGAAGGATATGAGAATTAGCCTGAGATGGACCTTAAAGGCCAAAGACCTGAGTTGTGTTTTGTCTTCAATATTTACTACCCATATCAAATGAGCAATTCAGTTCCTCTTTTTGGGCCTCAATTTCCTTTTTAAAAATGGGGATAATAATCCTTGGATTCACTGTGTTGTTGGGAGAAAACAAATTTTAAAAATCTAATGTGCTATTTAAATGACAACTTACTTATCACTTTCTTTTGCAAGCTGCCTTGGAGACTTCACACTTAAAATGTGAGATTGCCTCTAGGGAGTAGCCCAGTCCTATACATACAGCCTAACACACTTGGTCTCAGCACCTCAAGATCCATGAATGGATGTGATTATTTTGTTTATGAACTCAAAATTAAAATAATATTTGTTAGCTCAGTTTTTAGATGATAATTTTGTAACTTTCTAAGGTTCATGGACCTGGAAAATGAAGAATAGTTTAGAATTCTATTGAAAGAAAGATATCAAAGTCACAGAGAAAGGTCCTGAATATTTAGAAGAGCATTTTTGCAATAGCAAAGAATGGAAAAAAGGATAGAATAGAAGAGGAGGGGAGGATGAGAGAGATGTGTACACACAGAGACACAGAGAGAGACATACAGAGGGAGGGATACAGAGGGAGAGAAAGAGGGAAGGAGAAAAGAGAGAAGAGAGGGATAGAGAGGAGAAAACAGAGAGGGAGGAAAGAGAGGGGGAGAGAGAGAGAGAAAGAGAGATATATGGAGAGATAGAGAACTATCTAATGGGCTAAATGACTGAAGAATATGAAATATAAATGGAAAGAAATGGAATATCATAATTCTTTAAGAAATGATATATATGAAGAATTCAAGGAAACTTGGAGAGACACAAGTCTCTGAGCTGATGCAGTGAGAAGCAAGCAGAATCAGGAGAATAATTTACACAAAGATCATAATAATTCAATGGCTTAGAAAGATTTTTGGACTCTGGCCAATGTGGTAACCAACTGGTCCTCTCATATAGATTGAAACTTTGGTGGAATGTTCATGAAACAATGTGGATAATTACAGAAGGTGAATAGGTATAGATGGAATATGATGTGAGCAGTATGCACTGTGTCCGCAACAAAGAGATTACGGATCATCACAGTTTTAATGTCTCGCATTTGCATTTTTTTAAATTTAATTTTTCTCTGAGACAAATCTCTCCTAACTTCCCTGTTTCTGTGATATGAATCTAAATATGAAAGACTGTTTGTTACTTAGCTTAGTTACTTGTCCTCAGTATGTACAAATTGCCTTAGAAAGTGATTCCTTCAGAAACTGTTTCAATAATAGAATTTTAAAGTTTAAAATTTAGTTAGAATATTTTTGAATAGCCAATTAAAACAACAGGGGAAAAAGAATAGCTCTCATGATTTTTTGTCCAAAAAGGGATGGGAATAAAAAGTGGAAACTTAATGGGAAAAGAGAACTATATTTGTATATATTCTAGTGCTTGCCTCCCACTTCTTAGCAGAGGGTTGGAAGGCTGTGGGTGTGGAACAAGACATTTATTTTCAGATATGACCAGTGAATTGTTTTGTTTTGTTTGATTGGTTGTACTTATTTGTTAAAAGGGAGAGTTATGTTAGAAGATGGGGAATCATTTGGAAATGACATTAATGTAAAGAGAGAAAAGACCATCAATAAAACATGCATTGTACTTATGAGGTCTTTGTTCCTCAATCTACTTTGCTGAATCATTATCTCATGTCCCATCCCCATGTACAGGTGTTCTCCAAGCCTCTGTCTTGGACCCTTCTCCCTTATTTATCTGCAGATCCTCAGTAATCTCCATTCTCATAGGATTCAATAAACTATATATATATGCATATATATATGCATATATATATATATATATGTATATATATATATATATATACAAACCCTGGTCTCTCTCTTCAGCATTAATACTGTCTTTTCAACACTTTCCATTTTATATTACTCTAGGCATCTCAAATTCAATGGGAGCAAAACGGAACTGATGTCCTTCTCTTCCTAGCCTCCCTCCAAACCATACCTATTCCTAACTCTTATTTCTGTAAAGGACAACATTATTAAGATAAGACCATCCTTCCAGTCACTTAGATTCACAATTTGGCAGTCATTTTTGCATTTTCATTTGTTTTCACATACCCCCAGTCCCCTACAATTTAATTAGTTGACAAATCTTATCCATTTTAGTTCTAAAGCTTTTCAAGTGTTGGTTTTCTTTCCCCCATGTATTGTCTACCATCCTAGTACAGGTCTTCTCACCCAGACTGTTTCAATAAACTTCTCATTGATCTCCCAGGCTCAAATCTCTCAAGTCCCCCATCCATCCCCCATAAAGCTACCAAAGTGATATTCTTTACAGGTCTTTCTGATCATTTCATTCCTCTACTCAAAAAGCTCCAATGGTTCCCTATTTTTTCTAGCATAAAATTTAAAGTCCCCTGTTTTGATATCCAAAGCCCTTCATAATTTGGCTCCAACCTACTTTTTCCAGGTTTATTATACACTACTTTTTTCATGCACTCTACTTTCCAGATAAATCACTTTTCTGAATTAAAAGCAACAACAAAACAACAAAATTTTATCTTTTGTTTTTAGTCGTCACAAAGCACTTACCATGTACAAGGCACTGTGCACTAAGAATATAAGTAAAAGCAAAAAGAAAGATAATCCCTGCCTTCAAAGAGCTTACATTCTAAAGAGGGAAATGACATATAAAAGAAAGCTGGAGGGGATGAGAGAAGGAGTTTGAGTGCCATTCTTAAAAGGGTGTTTTGAGAGGACCCCTCCAATCAAAGGAAGGACTCCAGAGGCAGAGAGCACTTCTTAGATGTGAATTCTAATGCTGAAATGATCTTCCAGGATGAAGAGGTTTCTGGTGCATGATGGACAAGTTGGAAGGATTAGAGCCAGGTGAGAAATACAACCTGGTCACTATGCTTAGAAGGCATTCCCTCTCAGCTCTCCTTTTCAGAATCTTTAGTTGCCTCTGAAGTTTGGGGCAATGGCTGCTTCCTCTGTGTTGCCTTTCCTGTCTGTGTAGCTGCTAATATCTGCCTATCTCTCTCCATGGAAATTATATTTATTGCAAATATATTTTGTATTATTTATATCTGTACATTCACATGTATATTTATACTTATGTGTACAAGATATTCTCCTTCATAAAATGTAAGTTCCTTGATATCAGAGATTGTTTCATGTCATTCCCATTTCAATAAACTCCCTATTACTTGTAGGATCAATTGCAAAAAATGCTGTTGGAACTAACTTTCCTAACCTAACTCTCTCCTACCTTTCCAGTTATCTTACACTTTACTTATCTATATGTATTCTTCAATCCAGTGATACCAGCTAGCTGGTTGTTTCAAGACCAAGATGATGACTCCATTGCTTGACTGGGCATTTTCTCTGGCTGTCCCACTTACCTGCAATACTCTCTCTCCTTCACTTTGTCTTTCGACTCCCCCAGGCTTCCTTTAAATGCTGACTAAAATTTCATCTTCTACCAGAAGCCTTTTCCAACTCCTCTTAATTTTAGTGCCTTATCCCTTGTTTCCTATTTTTCATGTTTTTAAGTTTGCTTTGTATATATTTGTTTTCATGTTGCCTTCCGTATTAGATTGTAAACTCCTTGAGGTCAGGGATTGCCTTTTGCTTCTTTTTGTAATCCTAGTATTTAACACAGTGCCTGGTACATAGTTAAGTGCTTAATAAATGTTTGATTGATTTCAATTTTGTCTGTTTGTCTGTGTTTCATTTTTGTCATTTATGTCCAAGCCCTAATACATAGTAAACATTTAATAAATGTTTCTTGGTTACTTAGCTAACTTGATTATGGAACCTATTGACAATGAGTGTTTAATGAGACGTACATTTTCAGAGTTGGTCAATATATTAATTTGTTTTGTTTGCATGTAACTGTTGCTAGGGAGGGTTCTTTTGGATGGTAGGGAGACATCACTGGGAATTGACATTGATCTAAAAAACAAAAAGAACATGTAAAAATTGTTAAGAGAAAGAAAGAATATGGAAAACAAATGCTGACTTTTGATCTGGGTCACCCAAAGACTTTACAGGCTTATGGTGCTCAAAGTTTTATTGCTATTCATTCTTTCTGTGTTCTTCTAGCTCCCAGTTTTTGATCATACTTTCTTCCATATTTCCAAATGATCTTTTTTTGTTACCTGTTGAATTTATATCCATTCTTTTGTGGTCTTGATGTTGAGTGTTTTTTTTTTTTATTAAAGCTTTTTATTTGTATAACATATGTATGGGTAGTTCCCCAGCATTGATCTTTACAAAGCTTTCCATTGCAAATTTTATCCCCAGTCCCCTCCCCTCCCCTAGATGGCAGGAAGTCCACTACATGTTAATAATGTTGAAATGCTTGAGAAGTTATGCAAGAAAAATCCTATCTACAAGAAAAAAAAAGAATCAGAGAAAGGCAACACAATGCAAGCAGATGTCAATAGAGATCATGAAAATATTATGTTGTGGTCCATATTTCATATCCCTCTCTCTGGGTGCATATGGTTTTCTTCAGTGAACAATTGGAACTGGTTTGAGACAATTCTTTGTTGCAGAGAGCCATGTCCATCAGAATTGATCATCATGTAATACTGTTATTGCTGTGTATGATGATCTCCTGGTTCTGCTCATTTCACTCAGCATCAGTTCATGCAAGTCTCTCCAGGCCTCTCTGAAATCATCCTGCTGGTCGTTTCTTACAGAGCAATAATATTCCATAACATTCATATACCATAATTTATTCAGCCACTCTCCAATTGATGGGCACCTCTTCAGTTTCCAGTTTCTAGCCACCACAAAAAGGGCTGCCACAAACATTCTTGCACATGTGTGCCCTTTCCCGCCTCTAAGATCTCTTTGGGATATAGGCCCAGTAGAAACACGCTGGGTCAAAGGGTATGCACAGTTTGATAACTTTTTGAGCATAGTTCCAAATTGCTCTACAGAATGGTTGGATCCGTTCACAGTTCCACCAACAATGTAGCAGTGTCCCAGTTTTCCCACATCCCCTCCAACATTCATCGTTATCTTTTCCTGTCATTTTAGCCAATCTGACAGGTATGTAGTGGTACCTCAGAGTTGTCTTAATTTGCATTTCTCTGATCAATAGTGATTTGGAGCAACTTTTCATATGACTAGAGATGGTTTTAATTTCACCTTCTGAAAATTGTCTGTTCATATCCCTTGACCACTTATCTATTGAAGAGTGGCTTGAATTCTTATATATATGAGACAATTCTCTATATATTTTAGAAGTGAGGCCTTTATCAGAACCATTAAATGTAAAGATGGTTTCCCAATTTGATGCTTCTCTCCTAATCTTGTCTGCATTTGTTTTGTTTGTACAGAAACTTTTTAATTTAATATAATCAAAATTATCCATCTGGTGTTCAATTAGGAGTTCCAGGTCTTCTTTGGACATAAATTTATTCCATCTCCACAGGTCTGAGAGATAAACTATATTACGTTCCTCTAACTTGCTTACAAAGTCCCTCTTTATATCTAGATCATGAACCCATTTAGATCTTATCTTGGTATGTGGTGTTAGGTATGGGTCAAGCCCTAATTTCTTCCACACTAGTTTCCAATTTTCCCAGCCGAATAGAGAGTATTTATCCCAGAATTTATATCCATTTTAAAAAAATGTGTTTTATCAATGCTCTCTTCTTTCTTTTTTTCCCCAACACACTTGCCAATGACTTCCATATTGCCTAAATAGAGCCTTTCCTTTTAACAAAAGCTATATAGCTAAGAAAAACAAATCAACACAACAGTCATGTCTGAAAAAGTACGGAACACTTTGTTTTGTGCTGATAATTTTTCAATTTCTCTGCTGAGAGGCAGGAAGCATATGCACTTCATTGTCAGTACTCTGAGGTCACTATTGGTCACTACAGTAACCAGGGTTCTGAAGTCTCAATTTTATGCATTCTTTAAAACCTAACCCAAAGACTAATCCTTTCAAGACTCTTCCCAGACTCTCCCCATTACCAATAACTTTAACTCCTCAGAGCTCACAAAGCACTTTGCTTTTTACCTCTCTAAGGCACATATTGTGGAGCACAGAAGAAAATAAAACAAAGCAAAACAGAACATTGTATTTGGAATCCACAGAGTTTAGTTGTGTCTTAGCTCTAATATTCCATAGCTAGCTATTGCGAATGTGACCAAATCAATCTTATCTTCCTCATTTTTAAATGGGCACAATGATACTAATTTGATTTTCCTTACAGAGAAATTGTAAACTTAAGGTCTTACCTAAAGGATGATAGAAATTTGAGTAATTATGAATATTAAATAGGGAATTAGAAACTAGGTGGGGAAACACAAATCAAGGGAACATAAAGAGACCAGAGATTCTGAAAAGTAATGAGTGAGGAACCAGGAAGCCTCTAAGCAAAAATTAAAACAGCATGTATATCAAAAGACCCTCTCACCACCTACGAAGGTCAAATGATTAATATGAATGTGTGTTAAAAGTTAATAGACAGATTTTAGTTCAATAAATGGTAGAACTTTCTAGCAACTGGCTTTGTTTCATAACAGAATGAGCTTTCTTGAAAGATAGTGAGCTTTTTATCCATGAAGGTATTCAAGCAAAATCTGGATGATCCTTTGTCTGTGAAGCATATCATGGGAGACAACATAGGACAGAAAATTTAAGTACTCATTCTGGACTCAGAGTTTTGGAGTTAAAATTTCAGATATGTGACAAGCCACTTATCCTGTCTAGTCCTGTTCTCAGGACTCTGAGTTCCTTCCAGTTCTTTCAATACATAATTCTATGGAATTCATGTAAAACACTTCTTTGTATCAAGAGAATTTCAGTGCAGGTTTCAGGTTAACTCTATGGCTATTGAATTTGGAACTATACTCAAAAAGTTATCAAACTGTGCATACCCTATGATCCATCAGTGTTTCTCTGGGCTTGTATCCCAAAGAGATCTTAAAGGAGGGAAAGGGCCCCACATGTGCAAGAATGTTTGTGGCAGCCCTTTTTGTAGTGGCTAGAAACTGGAAACTGAAGGGATGCCCATCAATTGGAGAGTGGCTGAATAAATTATGGCATATGAATATTATGGAATATTATTGTTCTGTAAGAAACGACCAGCAAGATGATTTCAGAGAGGCCTGGAGAGACTTACATGAGCTGATGTGAAGTGAAATGAGCAGAACCAGGAGATCATTGTATACAGCAATATCAATATTATACGATGAGAAATTCTGATGAACGTGACTTTTTCTAACAATGAGATAATTGATGCCAGTTCTAATGATTTTGTGATGAAGAGAGCCATCTACACCCAGAGAGAGGACTGTGGGAACTGAATGTGGATCACAACATAACATTCTCACTCTTTTTGATGTTGTTCGCTTGCATTTTGTTTTCTTACTCATTTTCTTTTTTTTGATCTGATTTTTCTTATTCAACAAGTGAATTGTATAAATGTTTACACATATTGAATTTAACATATATTTTAACATATATAACATATATTGGATTGCTTGCTATCTAGGGGAGGAGCTGGGGGAAGGAAGGGAAAATCTGAAACACAAGGCTATGCAAAGGTCAATATTGAAAAATTATCCATGCATATGTTTTGAAAATAAAAAGCTTAAAAAAACCTCAATGGCTATTGGCCCTCTCCATGGTGTTGTTTATTCCTTTATAGCAAATCTTCCCTTAGAATGCAATGAAATTAATGTTATCATTATCTGAAAATAAAAAAAAAAATACTTTATAAAAATAGGTAGCAAATAAGATTTAAAGAGAACAGGAAATTGATAAGATGTCAGTTTTTTAGAGTTGCAGGGAGACAGGAAAGAGAGAGGTAGTAAAGAAAAGAAAAATTCACCAGACAGAGACAGAAAAAGCAAATTCTGTTCTGGAAGAAGACTCCTAAAACAAATCAATGAGACAAAGAAGTTCTAATAGCTACTGATTTTCCCTTCCTTTGCAATTAGTTGGGTACTGGGACAGGTGTGAGTCTGCATTCTGCATCCCTTTCTCTTCTTTGAGAATATATTTTGCATCAGCCCCCATATTCTCCTGGTAAAAGGTTGGATTAGATCTTGTGATCTTGATGAGTAGTTAAAGACAGAACAAGTTGTTAGGAACCAGGAGACCAAGTTGAGAAGACAGAGAAGAGATAGACACTAGACAGTCGAATGAGTCTTAGATTCTGAGGCAAAATCATTTCCTAGTCAGGAAGCTTCCAGGGAAGGTGGGTTGGGAAGTGTCAGGGAAAGATCACTCACAGAATCATGAGGACTTTTTTCTCTAGATTTGTAATGAATCTTAGAACTAATTTATTCCAACTGCTTCATTTTGCAAATTCTGAAAGAAGTTAAATAACTTGACCAAGGTCACACAAATAGAAAATTGTAATAGGAGGATTTAACATTTGTGGGATCTACAGGTAGAAGGAAGAAAGTCATTGAGTGCTTTGGAGCATGAGGACAAAGGTAGAATATAAGTTCCTTTAAGGCAGAAGTCAGTTTCATTTTTGTCTTGGTTTCTACAGTGTCTAACACAGTGACTGACATAAATGTTTATTGAATGAATGAAAGAGAGACAGTATGGTATAGTAGAAAGAATGCTAAATTTGGAATTAGGAGACATGCTTATCAGACTCTGACATAATAATTGTATGATCTTGAAAGAATCATCTAATCCCTTTGAGTTTCAGGGTTTGTTTTTTTTTTTTAATTTCTAAAGAGGTGATTATTATAATTAGATCAGCTACCTCTTGAAGTTGTTGTGAGAAGTATATCTTATAAACTTTGTTATATAAATATAAGCTATTTTATTATTTTGACTGATGAATGGACATTTTATTAAGATTTTTTGCTACTTTATTCAGTTCAATTCCTGTTTATTTATATTAGTAGATTTAAGGATCTAGTACATAGAAGGTATTGAGTTAGGCATAAAAGATGAGACAAAAATGATACTAATCTTGCCTTCAAAGAGCTTACGCTTTATTGGACATATCTCATCCAACTACATCATTGGAGACTATGTAAAGGTAGAGGAGGAAATAATTTCCCTCTCAAGTCTCTTCCCATTCAGATTATGATTCATTGGAGAAATTGGTGCCATTTGCTCAGTTGATCTAACTGAGAACCATAAAGTCTGTGCTTGCTATAGCCACATTTTCCCTTTTTTTTATTCCAGAAGAGCTAGTCTGGTTGCCAGAAACAAAACAAATTGTGTGAGTTCAGACTATAGTGCTCCTCTTGGGCCAAGATCAGACTCGGCACACAGATTCACAGAGCCCTCAGCCTGCAGTTCTGCAGTTCCTAGGGGTAATCACTCTGGCATTTTCTGGCCAGGCTACCAAGCTCCTTGTGAAATAATGGAATTTATTGACAGAGAAGCCGGCACTGCAATTTTGCTGCTGTTTAGAAAAATTGCCCATCAATGAGTTGTCGGTGGAGAGAGAGACAAAAGAGCTTGCAGGCCCCAGATGAGCCCTAGACTCCTGCTGGACTGGGAGATAAGACTTTCCAGGTTCCTGTGGAGGGGAAAGAGTGGAGTTTTCCAGAGAAATGGTCAAGTTCTAACTCCTCTAGGGGAAGAGAGAGCCAGGCTGCTGCAAGGAGTTGGAGCCAGTGGCAGGTCAGGGGCTGTCTTTTGTTAGTGCCGCTCTGGTGGAATTACGACAATTTTTAACCTCATGTTAATTCAATTCCTTGTCATAGCTCTTAGTCATCCTTCACTGCAGGCTTCAGAATGCCAGCTGGGGGTTTGATGAATCTGACAGTTTTATAGAAGATCAACACAAACAGGTCAAAGCAGATTTTGTGGAGTTCCTACTGTGTGCCTAGAACTGTGCTATGCCCTTGGTTGAGAGGAAGAAGAAGGAGGAGCAATGTCAGAGAAGAAAGGGAGACAGTATGGGGCACTGAAAAGATTGTTGGGCTTAGAAGCCATTTAACCTGTGTCTGCCTCAGTTTTGTCACATGTAAATGGGTTTGATAATAGCACCTACTTCCCAGGTTTGTTATGAGGATCAAGAGAAATAATATAGGTAAAGTCCCTGGCAAGCTTCAGAACATTATGGAAATGCTTGCTGTCATTATTGTTCAGAAGATCTAGGTTCAAACTCTTGCTCTGTCACTTTGGGAATGTCACATTATCTCTCTGTTTATTCACCTGTGAAAAAGGAGGGTTACAAAATGTAAGATTCTTTCCAGTTCTAGATTCTGTGATTCTCTGACACAGGCCTTGCCACCAAGGTACAGTATCAAGTTCTATAAATCAAGTGTCATGAAAGGTATTCATATGCAGAATATAGCACCATAGAATACTTTGTTTTGCACTTAGACTCTGACATTTGCATAGTATTTGACAATTTACTAGCAAGGCATTTTCCTACTCTGCGCCTGTTCCCTTGTTTGTAAAATTACATTTTTAATAGATATAAATTATGTTATCATATGGAGGATCTGTGATTTTTTGTCAGTGTAGGAAATTCCCATTATGAGAACTGACTCTACCAACATCAATGACTTGGACTACAAGGATTAGGGTGGCTGAGATATATATATGGTGTTTAAGTGACTTGTCCAGGGTCCTGAAACTAATAAGTGTCAATGGTGGAGTTCATCCCAGGCTTTCCTGACTTCAAGCCCAGCACGTTAGCCACTACTGCAATTATTATTTCTATAGCTTATTAAAAGGGAATAATAATGTCTATTCTACTGTTCTCACAGGCTTCGTTGTGAAAAGTAAATTTCAAAGTTCTATAGAAATGTGACCAATCATTACACTCTCATTAGAACATGAAACAGGTACATGAAGCAATTAGAGAACAATGTAAGGAGAGAATCAAGAAGCTGCATTGTATAATTCAGACAATGAATGCCATGAGAGTTTTCAGGAGGGAGTTGGGGCTGGAATGTTATAGAATCTGGGCTTTGGAAAAGACCTCTGAGGTCATCAAGTCTAATTATTGCTCAAAGCCTGAATATCCTCTATGATATCCCCGATAAATGGTTGTCTGAGATGTCCTTGAAGAGTGCAAATCACAAATCCAGCTACACAGTATCTTCAGGTACTGAAAGAACTGGCAGCTATTTTTACTAAGAATTGTCAATGATCTTTGAAAGCTTATGAAGAATTGGTGGAGTATCATCAAATTAGGAAAGGACGTGTCATTCTGATTTTCAAAAAAATTAAAAAATAAAGAGAAGGAAGCTTACAAATTATAGGCCACTGAGTTGGAGCTTGACTTCAATCCTTATCATGGTTCTAGAAGGTATTATTAAAGAGATGATTAGTGTACATTTAGGAAAAGAAACAATAATCATCAGAAACTTGGGGTATCTGAGAGGCCATGTAGTCTAATGTCTTTACTTTAGATTTGAGGAAAATGAGGTTTAATGATTTATTCAAGGTCATATTGGTTATAAGTACCAGTAGTAGGGCCTGACCCCACAAACTTCATAGCTACTGTTCTTTCCACCATACTATGTTGCCTCCCTAAAGAATAGGTGACTTATAATTATTTTCCTTTTTGTGGGGGACTAGGTAATTAGACTAATATATAAGGGAAATTCTGCAGATAGAATTTTCAAAATATTTGCTACTCTTGCAGGAGAGAAATAGAGAAAAAAGAGAGGTGAATTAGGTAATAGAATGATAAAGTGGATTAAGAACTGGCTGAATGCTTGGATCCACAGCTATTAGTAGTTTAGTGTTGATCTGGAAGGAGTTTCTAGTGGCATGTTCTAGGGAATTGTGGTTGGGCCTACACTACTTAACTTTTTAATAAATGACTTGGACATATACAAAGAGGACATGCTGACCAGATATATAGATGAGACAAAATTTGAAGGAACAATTAAAATAATTGTTGATAAATTTAGGATCCAAAAACAAATAAAAAAATTTAAAAGTAGTAAGTATAAAATCTTACACTTAGGTTTAAAAAATCATCTTTACAGGCACACAGTAGGGGAGATATAGTGAGATGGAAACTTGTCTGGAAAAGATTGAGGTTTTTAGTGGACTGCAAATTCAATATGAATCAACAGTATGATATGGCAGCCAAAAAAGCTAATGCATTCTTGGGGTGCATTAAGAAAGACATAGAATCCAAGACCAGAAAGGTGATAATTTTTGCTGTACTCTGTCCTAGCCAGGCCACCTCTGGAAAATTGTTAACAAGTCAATTAGCATTTTATTAAGTGCCTACCATATGCCAGGCACTGTGCTAAAGTACTGGGAATACAAAGAAAGGTAAAAGACAGTTCTTGTTCTCAAGGAATTCACAGTCTAATGAGGGACACCGTTCAGTTCTGTATACGACATTTTAGGATGAACACTGATAAACTAAAAAGGGCAATCAGGATTGTGCAGAAGGCTCTTTCATTCATGCTATATGAAGATGACTTGAAGAAAATGGCAATGTTTACCCTGGAAAAGAGATGACAGGGAGAACATGATAGCTGTCTTCAGGTATTTGAAGAGCTGTCATATAGAATAAGGATTAGCTTTCTTTTCCTTGGTTTCATAAAGCAGAACTCATAATAGTGGGTGAAAATGACAAAAGAGCCAAATCTATGCTTAACATAAGGAAAAAATTCCTAACAATTGAAACTATCTCAAAATAAGAATGGACTGCTTTAGGAGGAAATGTGTTCCCCCTCGTTGAAGGTCTGGATCTGAACAAAGGCTGAATGATCATTTGGTAGGGATGCTTAGAGGGACATTCTTGATTAGGTATGAGCTAAACTAGATTGCTAGTGATGGCTCTTTAAACTCAAAGATCCTCTGATGCATTCAATGACTTGAATAATTCTAGTAATAGGAATATGGGTATTCAAGATTATAATCTAACTCTTTTCAGATATTTATCTTGTTTCTATGTCTTCTTCAACAAATAGCCTCTGCATTAATCAGCAGGAGGTTCTTCTCTTGTGTCAGAATATGCCATGATCATTATTTTGTTTGAATTCTTGTTCATACTCATCTCTCCGTTTTAATACACTCTCCATTTCCCCTTCCACCCATCTATCTAAAGTCCCTCCATCCTTTAAGATCCAACTCAAATCTCACTTCCTCCAGGAAGGTTCCCCTTATATCTCGCCCCACATTAATCTCTTAATTCCTTGGACTTTTACTTCCCTCATACAGCCATTCATTTATCCACTTATATAGAGGGATATAGTAATGAAATGCCATTCTAAAGTTAGAGTCAAATGAATTGAATTTGTGAACCAGAACTGAAACTGATTAATTGCATGCTTCTTACTAACTCACTTAATTTCTCCGAGCCTTAGTTTCCCTGTTTGCAAAATGAAGCCTTTATGGGGGTCATTGTGAGGAAATGGTCTTTTAAAACTTAATGAGACATAGAAATGAGAATTATTAGGGAGTTATTAGTTTATATGTTAGAAGATATATATTTTTTGTAGGATGTGGTATGAAACTACTTTGACTCTATTTCTCCCACTCAGACAGACTTCTCTGTTTTCAGGGTCCAAGGGTACCACACTTCCTACTGAAGTGTTTCAGTTGCTGAGCAGATTCTTTCCCTGAACTCTCTCCTCTTACCTTCCTTCCCCTATCTTACTGGCTCAGCCTGTCTGGATAAAGTCCCTTCCCTTTCTTTCTCAGAAGCTGTGGGGGGCAAGAGAGAGACTGACTATTTACTTTTGTTGGAAATAAATATATAAAAATAAAGGAGGCTTAATCTTATTCTTATCCCTAATGATTTTGCAATGAAAGGCCTCCAGGCAAATCTGGCAAGAAATATATATGGGATCTTTGAACTCCCCTGGATGCCTCTCCTCCCATTTAATTCCTGGGGGAGATGGAGACAAAAAGGCTTGAGAATCTGCTACACACAGCCCTTGCTTCCTGCCCTTTTCTTAATCAGCAGCATCCCTTTCCTTTTGGTTTTGGGTGGAGGCATTAGTTCAAGGATAGGACTTATTGTGGCACCCTAGACAGTGACAAAAACCATGACAGGAAGAGGCTGCTAGAGGAGAAGCCCACATTGTGGACTATGTTTGAGCGAGAAATACTCTGTTCACTTCCCAAAGAAAAGGAGATTTTTTTCTTCATTAAGTCCACTACCTCTATTTATATCCTTGATCTAATTCCCTTCTATCTCTACTTGACAATCATCCCTCCTTCCCCCCCACCCTTTATATATAGTGATTTATTCTCTGGTGTCTAGAGATTCATCCAGAGATCTTTTATTAAAAACAAAACAAAGAAAGAATTCTCACTTAACCCTAACAGCCCCTAAATCTATCATCCTATATATAATTGACATATATGGTGTTTCCGATGTATCCAGTCACATCCTAATGTTTTAATATTTTTTTTTTGATATTTTGAATCTCAGTTTTTTTCAGTTTGTATTTTAAAATAAAATTTATTTGTATTTTTAAAAAATTAAGTTTAATTAAATTTTAGTTATTTTAGTTAGATGAATAAAAATAATGTTCTTTATGATTGAGTATTCAATAAAGGCTTAAAAATAAAATTCCCTGAGTGTACTTTCTAATAAGATGAATTTGCATGCCTGTGATCCTACTTAATAATTCATCCTTTTCACATACAAACTCCTAGAAGAAGCAATCTACAAGCATTGCTTCTATTTCCTCTCTTCTCAATTCCTCAGTCCTTTGCTGACTGGCTTCCATAATCACCATTCAACTGAAATTGCTCTCTCCAAAGTAAGGTGGGGTTTCTTAATTACCATAGCCAGTGATTTCTTCTCACTCTCCCTTGTTCTTGATCTCTCTATATACTTTCTTTGCATTCATTACTTTGCTTTCTCTTGGTATCTTCTTTCCTGTCTGACCTCTCCTCATCTTTTATTAGATTGTCATCTATCACTAATTACCTATTGAGGTTTTCTAACTGGATATCCAATACTTATCTCAAATTCAACATATCCAAAATAGAACTCATTATTTCTTCCACCTTCTCCCCTGATTCCCATCTAGTTCTCTTTTTAATTGCTTGGGTTTCTTTTGAGGATACTACCATTCTTTCTATTCACCAGGATTCATAATTTTGGAGTATCCTTAACTTCTTACTCTCCTTCATCTCACCCCAACTCAACATTTCAATTGGCAATTATTGTTGATTCTCTCACCCCATCTCTTGCCTCATCCCATTTTTACCATTCATACAGCTATCACCCTAGTTGAGGCCCTTATTGCCTCTCTCTTGGACTATTGCAATAACACTCTGATTGCTCTCTCTGTGTGAAGTCCATCTTCTCTCCAATACATTTCTCATATTTTCCAAAGAATAGGCCTGACCATTCCCTACTTAACAAAATTGCAGGGCTCCTTCTTCTCTTAGAATAGTAGTTCTTAACCTAGGTTCTTTGAACTTAACATTGTAACTATTTCAATATAATTAGTTTACCTTGTGATCCTTTATTATTTTAAGCATTTAATGATTTTTGAGAAGTTCAAAGGTGCCAGATGGATCCATGAACAAAAAAAAAATTAGTACTCTCCTCTCTAAGGAGAACCAAGAGAGCATTGTATACAAGATTATGGTGATCAACTGTGATGGACTTGGCTCTTCTCAACAATGAGGTGATTCAAGGCAATTCCAATAGACGGGATGGACAATGTCATTTGCATCTATAGAGAGAACTATGGAGACTGAATATGGATCAAAACATAGTATGTTCACCATTCTCTTTTGTTGTTTGTTTGCTTGTTTTTTTCTTTCTTGTGCTTTTCCCCTCTTTGATCTGATTTTTCTTGCATAGCAAGATGAATTTGGAAATATGTTTAGAAGAATTGCCTGTTTAACCTGTGCTTGTTTGCTTGCTGTCTTGAGGATGGGGGGGAAGAAGGAGAAAAATTTGGAATACGAGGTTTTACAAAAGTGAATGGTAAAAACTATCTTTGCATATATTTGGAAAAATAAAATGTTATTGAAAATAGAAATGGGGAGGGGCAGCTAGGTGGCACAGTGGATAGAACACCAGCTCTGAAGTCAGGAGGACCTGAGTTCAAATCTGGTCTCAGACACTTCCTAGCTGTGTGACCCTGGGCAAGTCACTTAACCCCAAGCCTTAGGGGGAAAAAAAAGGAAATAGAAATGGGTGATCAGGATAAAAGTTTCTATGCTTTGCATAAATAAAAAAGTATAAGTTACATAAATGGAAAATAAAATAATGTCATGAAAGATTAAAAAAAAGAATCTCTTCTCTAGGATCAAGAAGAGACTTTTTGGTTGATAATATAAAACTCTTCATAACCTGATTTTGACATACTTTTTCATCCTTTTAATACAACAGTTCTTTTAACACACTCTATGGTGTAATCAGATTGGCTTTCCTTTTGTTTCACACACAATATACTATATCTCCATGTCCCTATGTCTATATCCAGGCTATCCCCCTATCATTCCTCACTTCTTTCTCTTTGAATCCCTGATTTATTTTAAAGATCAGCCCTGGTGATACTTTCTCTATAGCTGTCTATCTCCATTTTTATCCTGTGTGAGAAATTTTAGAGGTCACAGGATCATGGCTCTAGAAATGGTGGTGACTTTAGAGGGGTTGAACTAGAAAGATCTCTAAGGTCAACAACAGGAAGGCTACGTGATTTGTCTAAGGTAACATTGCCAGAAAATGACCATTTTATTTTCTATATATTTTTGTTAGTAAGTTGTTTTAAGTCATGTTTGATTCTTCATGATCTCATTTAGAGTTTTCTTGGCAGAAATGTTGTTTGCTACTTCCTTCTCTTAACTCATTTTACAGATGAGGAAACTGAGGCAAACTAGGTTAATGGATTTGCCCAAGGACACAGCTAGTAAATGTCTGAGGCCACATTTGACCTCAGGAAGATGAGTCTTCCTGACTTCTAGTCTGGTGCTCTATCCACCCCACTGCCTAGCTACCCTGTTTGTACCCAATTGTTTTCATGTTGTCTCCTCCAGTAGACTGTGACTTTCTTGAAAACAGGGATTACCCTCTCCACCTCCTACTTTTTATCCTTAGTACATAGCAGACAGGACATTTGGTACATGGGATTTAATGAATTCTAGTTGACTGACTGACTTGTCTGAGAGAGGTTTGGCTTGTTCTGTTTGGTATAATACAGAAATTGCAGAGGCAGATTTAGACAGAAAAGAAAAATCTTCATAATATTCATAATTGTCCAAAAAAGAATGAGCTCCCTTGGGAAGCAATGAGTTCCTCATCATTAGATGCCTTTAAAAATTAAGTTGAAGACTACATGTCCTCCACATATGGGATTCTGTCCTGACACAAAGGAAGCTTGACTTCTGAGATCCTTTCCAATTTAGAGTCTTCTCTATAAACTTGAAGTAAGGACTTGGGATGTGAATGTGAACCAGGGTCTTGGTGCTACTTTGTGCTAAAGATCATGCCTCCACTTAGGAAGTGATATCCCAGGAAGAACAATTTATCACTGAAGATTGACTTAGTTAGGGTCCAGTAGACATTGAAGGTGAAGAAGAGAGATCTTTCTTCCATAATCTTACTTAAAAAAATTGATTGTACTAATATGTTGTGGTGGAGAGTATCTTGGCTTTGAAATCAAGAGATCTCAGTTTTAGTCCCTAGCTATACAAGTTGCATGAGCTTGGTCAAATTATTTCATGTCTCTGGTTCTCAATCTCCTCATCTATAAAATGGGAATATTATCATTATACCCATCGGGATCAAAAGGCATAACAAATGTGGAGAATTTTGTAACTATAAACCATAATTTTGTAACCTATATAAATATGAACTATTGCCTATAAAATTGTAACATCCCTGAGGACAAGAACTATGTCACTTCTTATTTTTGTATTCACAGCACTGAAGTATTGTGCCTTATATATTATTGAGTTTAATAAATATTTTTAAAATAAGATTAAATAAATATTAACAAATCTTTAAAGAATTTTATAACAATATATAATAGTGTTGAATTTTTATTGATCAACATTTTTTTTTAAACTAGAGATGTGATATCATTGGTAGGTACAACTTCCATTGAGGAAATCCCCTCTTTTGATGTAGGTTTGCACCTACTCTACAGTTAATAATTTTAGAGAGTTGACTGGGACATTAAAAGGTTAAGCCAAAAGACTTAGACCCAGGTCTGACTCTAAGATTGGGTTATATCCATCAGTACTGATACCAACACACACACACACACACACACACACACACACACACACACACACACAC
>JAJPUD010024537.1:0-18620 GCA_023553655.1 Myrmecobius fasciatus
ATAGTTCTCAAGAGTTATTTTTTCTTGTTACCTTTTTATGTTTCTCTTGTGTTCTGTGTTTGTAGATCAAATTTTTTGTTCAGTTCTGGTCTTTTCAGTAGAAATAGATGAAATTCTCCTATATCATTGAATGACCATCTTCTTCCCTAGAAGATAATGCTCATTCTAGCTGGGTAACTCATTCTTGGCTGTAATCCAAGTTCCTTTGCCCTTAGGAATATCTGATTCCAGGCCCTCGATCCTTCAAAGTAGAAGCTGCTAGGTCCTGTGTGATCCTAATTGTGGCTCCCCAATATTTAAATTGTTTCTTTCTGGCTTCTCGTAATATCTTTTCCTTGGTATGATAGTTTTGGAATTTAGCCACGATATTTCTGGGGGACTTAATTTTTGGGTTTCTTTCAGGAGGTGATCGGTGGATTGTTTCAAGGAGTATTTTGCCTTCTGGGTCTAAAATATCAGGGCAGTTTTCTTTTATGATTTCCTGGAAGATAGTGTCTGGGTTCTTTTTTCATCATGGTTTTCAGGAAGCCCTATAATCCTTAGATCGTCTCTCCTAGATCTATTTTCCAGGTCAGTTGTTTTTCCTAGGAGATATTTCATGTTTTTCTCTATCTTTTCATTTTTTTTTTGTTTTTGTTCGACTGATTCTTGAAATCTTGATGAGTCATTCATTTCCAATTGTTCGATTCTAATTTTTAATGTCTTATTTTCTTCAGTTACTGTTTTTAGTTCCTTTTGCAACTGACCAATTACATTTTTTTGTTCATTGCATTCTTTTTCCATTTTTTCTATTTTATTTTGCAGTGATCTCATTTCGTTTCCCCATGTTTCTTCTAACTCTCTTTTAAGATTTTTATGTAGTCTTCAAAAAAAGCCTTGTGACATGGAGACCAGTTTGTGTCTCTCTTTTTCTGGAGTTGCTTTACCTAAGATAAGGGTTTGTATCAGGATGGTGGCAGAGTCACCATTAAGGTGACATCAAGATATTTTTTCTGATGCTATCAAAATATAAGCAACAAGAGTTGGCAATTGATTGGATATAGTAAGTGAGAAATATTGGGGAGTTGAAGTTAAATTCTCAATCTAGGTAACTGGCAGGAAACTGTTATGCTTGATAGTCATAAAAATTTTTAAAAGGAAGAGTTTGGAGGGTAAGATAATTATTTCAATTTTGAATATGTTTTGTTTTAGATAGTTTTGAGATATCTAGTTTGTAGTCAATAGGCAGTTGGAAAAAAAAAACTGGGACTCAGAGAATTGAAGACTAAACATTTACATAGAAATAACAAGTGAATCCATGGAAACTAATGAGATCACTAGATGAAGGAGTATGGGACAAAAGAGAATCTACGAACAAAACTTTGGGAAACACGGTTAGCAGGAGGTACAATGGATAGAATGCTGGGTCTAGAGTGAGGAATTAATGAAATGAACTGTGAAAGCTGTCTCACAAGATGTAGACAGTGTTCTAAAGATTGAGTGAAAGTTGACTGTGCCCCAGAGCCAGTTTTCTTTCTCTAGAGATTACATGGTTTTCAAGGAGTGGGACCAAATATCCCTTTTCTTTGTGAGACTAAGTTGGGGTCACCTTGGCATTGAAATTCCCATATAAAGCAATTTAGCAATCCTAAATATGTGTTTGGGTTAGAAGTTTTTTCCTCATTTATGAGTTAGAATATGAGGTCATTTGTCCTGACTTATCAGGTCAAAGATCCAGCCTATAGGGAGTGTTGTGCCAGAGTGGCATATAATCGTTGTCTTTTAACTAGGCCTCTCTCCTTGTCAAACTACTTATTGGAGGAAGAAAGCCTTTCTTGCAAGATCAATAAAATTCTTTTTTTGCTTTTACCTTGAGAAATCTCCTTGATTTATTTGAGCCTGTGGTCTTTGTCCCACACAGGAAGAAGTAACTCAAATCTGACCTCACATACTTGTTACCTCTATGACTCTAGGCAACTCATGTAATCTTTATTTTCCTCATTTATTCAGTGGGGTTCAAAATAGCTCTTATCATCCAGGGTTGTTATAAAGATGAAATTAATAAATGTTAGAACTAGGGGACAAATAAAGAAAATTGCTATCTCTAACCAAATGAAAAAATTGACGGACTCAGAATGCAGGTCAAAGAAGATTTTTTTCAATTACTTTATTCTTTCTCTTTTTTCTCTATTTCAATATATTTCTTCTATTATAACTTTGACTAATATGGATATAATTTTACATGATAGCACATATATATGTGCTCTTTCAATCTTTCACTCTTTCAATCTGCTGACCATCTTTGGAAGAAGGAGGGGGAGTGAGAGAGAAAAACTGGGAACTCAATACTTCGTGTAAAAAAAAATGAATGGTAAAAGTCTTGACATGGAACCGTGGAAAAATAAAATACTTGTGGGTACTTAACACAGTATATAGTAAGCACTATAAAATGTTAGTAACTAATAGTTATTATAACTTAGAAAAAGATCTACTAAAGGAATCTAAGAAAGTCTTTGAATAAGCACAAAGATAATCAGGAGAGAACAATGTTAAAAAAAAATAAAAAACAACAGAAAGGAGTGATTATCAAGAAGAAGAAGATGATGATGATCAAATCCTGCAGGGAAATCAAGAAAGATGAGTACTAAGAAAAAGTACTAAATTTGACAATTATGAGATAATTGTGTATAGATAGATAGATAGATAGATAGAATTGTATATTTGTATATAATTGTATGCTATGTATAATTTTATAAAATTCAAATAATACTGAAATTCATATAATTATTATCATGAGTTGAAAAATTAAAGCATAACCAGAAGCATTTGTAAAGACATCTCAAATGATAGAAAACTAACCAGAACACCAAGGCAATATCTGCAAATGAAATATTTGGAGTAATTTTAAGTCATTAGATTTTAATGTAACAACTATTTACTTACCTCTTATTTAGGGCAAGGAATTGTGTTTTCAAAAGATAGCAAAGTTCAGATTGACTCTGTAAAATGTACTCAGAAATTCTAATTTTTTTTATATCATGAATATTTGTGGCAGAGTGGTGAAACCTGCGGGCCTTTTCACAAATAATAATTTTAAATGTACAAAACAACTTAATATGATTGTAAGGGAAGTGAATTACATTTTAATAAATACTTTCTTTTTCCCCTATCCAGTTTCATGGATGCCATGATATGTGTCCATAGACACAATTTAGGAACCTTTGCTAAGACAACAACTGAAAAAGTGTGTGTGTATGTGTGTGTATGTGTGTGTGTGTGTATTGCAGGCAATCACTTAGTCATTTGCAAAATTAAGACATCATATGTTGGAGTAGATAGAATACTAGCCTTGAGGTCAGAATGACTTACCTAGTTTCAAGCCCTATTTCTGAGATATACTTATAGCTCTGGTCAAGTCACTTCCTTTCTCAGTGACCCAAGTAATAATCAAAGAATATAAATTTCAAAGAAAGTCTCATCTTTCATTGAGGATTCCTTCTGAAACCAAAGATCATCTACAAAATGAGCAAATAATAAAAAAAAAGTCAGTCATCTTCTCTGCTGAGTTTTTCTAATGTATGGGCTAAAGGTCAATTATAGGAGATTGACAAAAAAAAAACTTGTTGATAAAATGACAATACCCTAAAGTGTCCAAGAGTAAATAGCTGGCATTGAGACAAGATTTGCTTTCTGTATAACTTATTTTTTCATTAATTTCATTAACTTTTTTCATTAATTTCATCAGTTTCTAACTTTTGATAACTTTATGTTTAAGGAAAAAGAAGAAAGCAGGGCATAATATAATGCCTTGTACTGAGTAGCAATGGGGAAGGGAAATTGAGGAAAGAGCAAACATTTTCTTGGAACTTTCATATATTCTAGAATAAATGAGTATGAGAAATAGTTTAAGAATGACTTTTCTGCAAGAAAATGCATGTAGTCAAGCAATTTTCCCCTCCATCTCTATTTTAGCTCTTGTAATGTTTCTTTTCCTTCCACTTTCTTTCCTTTTAGTTTCTCCATTCACATATTTCCCCTATACCTCAACTTTTTCTGGTGAAGATCTTTTCTGGTGAAGATGGTATTGGTGATATTGTCTTCTCATTGGTACTACTCCTCAGCTATTGCACTTTTCATTCCTCCTTTCTGTCAGGTTTTATTCCATGAATTGGTCTTGTTTTGTTTGTTAATTTTAGAATTCCTTGGTATGATTCAATTCTGCCTCCTGGCTCAAAGATAACTATAGTTCAAAAGTGCTCTCAGAACTAATAAGCAATATTTGTCATTTTGAAATATAAATCCCAGGGAATCAGTCAGTTTTCAATCCCTTTTTACAAAGTAACAAGTTTGGACTGAAACCATATTATGAAAATAATTATTCAAGAAAGAGTGGTTTGTATACTCAGGGCAAATGGTCTCACAGGCTTTTAAATATATATATATATATATATATACATATATATATATATATATATATATGTATATATATATATATATACATATATATATATATATAAGAAAATTCAGATTTTTGAAGAGGATAGTAAATTGCTTTCTTATAAATCTACAAAAAAGTAATTTAAGGCAATATATTTTTCAAAAATGTATATGTTGTTTTACTCATGCAGGCACTTTCCATTGGTGCACACCATCTATCCATACTTGCTCATTTTATACTCTGCCTATGTCCTTCCATGATCATTTTGTTCTCCTTCTTGTGGATAGTTGTTGTGTAAAAGCTACATTTCAGTTGGAAATGTTGATAAAGAAGTCTTTACTTTCATCCATTTTTCATTTTTTCCAAGTTAGTAACTCATTTAAATAGCTTGTGGCTTATGTTTGTCTTTTAATTTGGTGCTAACTTTTGTCTTAGTTCCTAAATTTTTATTAGAATATACATGCATGATTGCATATAGGTGGTTGATTCTGAAATAAGTCAAGCATTGCCTACCAACAATTTCCTGTCCAAAATTTAGAAACAGCACACAAACTCAGGTGTCTCTTGATTCTATGTCCAGTATTCTTTTTACAAACCACATTATACATGAGATGTTTGTACATTTCCCTGGGGGAGTAAAAAAGCCTCTACTGCATCCATTATTTTCCTCTCAGAAAAAAAGACTGAGACATATTCCCTTAGCTGTAACTTTTTTAGATAATTTGGTTTCATTTATAATTAATAAGGAGAATGTCAGGATAGATTCAGTTAATATCTCAAATTTTGTATCAGACTATTAAGTCAATGGTTTCATATTTAGTATTGACTTTAAAACAATGCTAGAATGTGGTTTAAAAATTGCGATGTTTAATATGATTAATGCTGCATGACTTTATATATATATATGGATGTGGGTGTGGGTGTGGGTGTGTGGGTGTCTATATTTACATATATGCATATGCACATAATATATAGCACATATATATGTTGTGTGTGTTTTTGTGTACGTGTGTATAACTTGGAATTTCTATCCATGAAAAACAACATTGTTTTTTTTTTAAATAATTTGTAGATTTATGCTATTGGAATCTTAAAATCCCAGGTTGTGACAAAATGAGACAACTTCTCTCATCCATGGAAGGGGAGGTAGCTAATTGAGCTTAATGAGATCTAGTAACTAATAGTGCTCTGACAGGAACATTCAATTGAAGAAGGGATTAAATTACAACTCCTGATATGGAGAGAAAAAAATGTTATGCAAATTCTAATTTCTTGCTGAGAAGAGTTCCACACTCACCAGGTGGGTCAATTAGAAGAAGGACCAGATCTTGTTTTATACCTGGAAATGAGTGCACAGTCACATACTAGGAATTAAAGGAAAATCAGACTAGACTCAATGTGTCAAGCTGAAGACAAATCATTTCAAGATAAATTGAAAAATATTAGTTCATTTATTCAACAAATATACTGGCATGCCTATTCAAGGCTCTGTACTAGGCGCTTGAATGAAATGATTTAGACGATCATAGATTTAGAGTTACAAAATACTTTAGATATCATCTGGTTCAACTACTTGATTTTACTTACAGGTAAAGAAACTCAAAGCCCAGATAGTTTACATATCTTGCTTTAATTAACACAGATGGTAGGCAGCAAAGTTGAGAAACAATGCTACTATATTGACTCCAGAACTGTCACTCTTTTCCTTTATAACTTTAATTGTGATGTCAGTTAGATTTTGGTACATAAAACATGCAGTCTAGAGTGTATATTTTCTTGCTTAGGAAGAAACTTATTTTACTTCTTTTGGTGAATAATAAATTCACAAAATAGCCACTATTAAAAGTACATAAAATGATAAAATTTCCTAAAATGAGAAATGGAGCAAACATGTCCAAAATGTTCTAAATATTAAGACTGAATTGCCGATAAAGGAAAATGATTAGTCATGTAGGTAAATTGGTACTTTGTTCTCCATCTATCCCCCACTCTAAGAATTCAATTAATTATATTTTAGTTAGTACATCAAGATAATTTTATTATAAGAGACCAATAAAGGAAATATAGAAGATTTTCTGAGGTTTGATTTGAATAGCACATAAAGCTTGAAGCTTCCTCCCAAAAATGTTTCCTACCCTAGTTCAGATCAATTCATATAATTCCTATTGGTAGCGACCTCCTTTGAGTAATATATATCAAGAGTTTCTGTTAAAATATTAAATTTAGAATTAATAGAAGATATTAATTAAGCTATACATAAATGTAAGGAGATTATAAAAAGTTTGATGTGTGTGTTTTACATTTCTTTATTTGTTTTGTTTTTTTTTTCCCTAGACATTTCCACAATTGTCATACTGACAAGAAAAATTAAATCAAAAAGAAAAAAAATGAGAAAGAAAATAAAATGCAAGCAAACAACAAAAAGAATGAAAATGCTATGTTTTGATCCACACTCAGTTTCTACAGTCCTCTTTGTGGGCAGAGAGGTCTCTATTCATCACAAGATCATTGGAAATGGCCTGGATCATCTCATTGTTGAAAAGAGCCACATCCATCAGAATTGATCATCATATGATCTTGTTGGTGCTGTGTACAATGATCTCTTGGTTCTGCTCATTTCACTTAGCATCAATTCATATAAGTCTCTCCAGGCCTCCCTCTCTAAAATTATCCCATCCTTTATTCCTAATACAACAAAAATATTTCATAACATTCATATACCATAACCTATTCAGCCATTCTCCAAACTGATGGGCAGTTTCTAATTTCTTGCCACTACAAAAAATGTTGCCACAAATATTTTACACATGTGGGTCCCTTTCCCTCCTTTAATATGTTTTTGGGATATAATTCCAGGAGAATCAGTGTAATTTTTAAAGTAACTATTTTTTTCATTAGTAAATTTTGAAATAAGAAAACTTTGATTATGAAAACACCTGAAATTTTGGATAGAGAAAACAGATTATTAGAGTGTGTCATTTTTCAATTAGTTAAAATTATGGACTTTTAAAAAACCATATTTTATGACTTTAAAATAGCATGTAGATATTATTAGTTTTTATATTTATGAAATAGGGAATTAATATAATATTCTTGAAGGTAAATTGATGTTTAGAAAGGAGATAATGTATTTTTAGAGTGTAAGGAAATATAATTTCATATGAGAAAGTATTTCCTCATTCTAAAAAGAGATGAGAAAGAGGTATGAACTACAAGAAAAAAGAGGAAGAATAAAGAGAATTGGGAAGATGGTATGGGCTATCAGGCTATGTTTGAATCTTACTTTCATTAAAAATGACTCAAAGAAAAAATACCATACATATTCATTTAAATAGATAAATATATCTTACTTATAAGGAAGTTGGAAAGGATCATGGATGTAGAAATGGAGGGTCAATTAAGGGAGGTTAAGATCAGAAGCAAAATAGGTTTTTAAGGAAGAACAAGATAAAAATAGAATCGGTAAATGGAAAAATACAGTTAATGGAAATGCATAATTAATAATCATAACATGAATGTGAATGGTAGGAACTCACCCATCAAGTGGAATTGAGTAACACACTGCATTAAAAAACAAAATCTAACAATATGTCCTTTATGAGAAACATATTTGAAAAAGATACACAAAGAGTTAAAATAAGGTACTGATCCAGATACTAGTACAATTTAGGGGAAGAAAAATCAGGGGTAATAAACATTTTTCTCTTAGACAAAACAAAAACAAAAAATATCCCTAATTAAAGGAGAAATGCAGAGAAAGTACATTTAGCTAAAAGGTACCATGCTAACGAAATAATATCAATATTAATTATCCATGCAAAAAAATGGAATAGTATCTAAAATCTTAAAAGAAAAGTTGAATTAGTTATAGTAGGAAATGGAGAGAAAACTACATTAATAATAGATCTCACACTTTCTTTCTCAGAGCTGGATAAATCTAACAAAATAAATAAGAAAGAAATTAAGGAGAGTAATAGATTTTTAGAAAAGTTAGATACCATAGATCTTTAGAGAAAAATGAGTGATTTAAAAAGAATAAATGTTTTTCTCAGTTGTACATTATCTTCTTTTTTTCTTATTAAAGCTTTTTTTTTCAAAACATATGCATAGATCACTTTTAATATTCATCCTTGCCAACCTTTGTGCTCCAAATTTTTCTCTCCTTTTCCTCCTTTCCATCCTCTAGATGGCAAGTAATCCAATATATATTAAACATGTACAATTCTTCTACACATGTTTCCACAATTATCATGCTGTTCATGAAAAATCATATCAAAAAGGGAAAAAAATGAGAAAGAAAACAAAATGCAAGCAAACTGTAACAAAAAGTAAAAATACTATGTTGTGACCCACATGTATTCCCCACAGCTCTCTTCTGGGTGCAGATAACTCTCTTCATCACAAGACCATTGATACTAGCCTGAATCACCTCATTGTGAAGAGTCACATCAGAATTGATCATCATATAATCTTGCTTTTGCTATGTACAATGTTCTCTTGGTTCTTCTCACTTCACTTAGCATCAGTTCATGTACATCTCTTCAAGACTCTGAAATCACGCTGGTGATTATTTCTTTTAGAACAATAATCTTCAATAGTAATCATATGTCATAACTTATTCCACGATACTGATGAACATCCACTCATTTTCCAGTTCCTTGTCCTTAGAAAAAGGCCTGCTACAATTTTTTTTTGCACATGTGGGTCCTTTTCCCTTTTTATGATCCCTTAGTGATACAGGCCCAGTAGAGACACTGCTGGATCAAAGAGTATGTACAGCTTGATAGCCCTTTTAGCATAGTTATATATTGCTCTCCAAAGTGGTTAGATCAGTTCACAACTCCATCAACAATGTACTAGTTTCACAGTTTTCCCACATCTCTTCCAGCATTCAACATTATATTTTCCTGTCATTTTAGCCAGTCTTAGAGGTGTATAGTATATGCACATGTTAACTTCATAGAAATTCACCATGTGTTAGAACAAAAATTCTTCACAGCCAAATGAAAAGTATTAAATGCACACTTTTCAGACCATAATTAAATAAAATTATATTCGATAAAAGCCCATGGAAACATCAATTAAAATATACTAAATATACTAATATTTAATACTAAATGCTTGGAATGCAGCCAAAACATGATTTAGAAGAAAATATATATATATTTATATATATATATATATCTCATACACACACATATATATATGTATATATATATATATATATATATATATATATATATATATATTCATACACATACTTCACACACAATATATAAAGGGAAGAGCAACTAATTGGCCATGCAACTAAAAAGTAGAAAAAAAATTTAAATTCTCAATTAAAGACCATATTGGAAATCATGAGAAAAAAGGAAAGATTAATAAAATTAAAAGCAAGATGACTATTAAACTAATACATACAACTAAGAGCTGATTTTAGAGGAAAATTTTTATAAAATAAGTAACCCATTGGCAAATTTTATTTCAAAAAAATCAAAATTGCCAGTATCAAAAATGAAAAGGATGAATTTTTTAAAACTGAACAAAAATTAAAGCAATTATTAAGAACAATTTTACTAAATTATATGTCAATAAATCTGGTATGCTAAGAGAAATGTATAAATATTTACAAAAATACCTTGTTTAGACATTATATCTATTTAGACATAGAATATTTTTAAAAAATATATATCATTTAAAAATTTATCAAGAAATAAATGAACTCCCTAAGACAAAATTACAGAGTTAAAAGATTTTCCAGATAAATACTATCAAACATTTAGACAATTAATTCCAATATTATATAAACTATGGGGGGAGCAGTCCTTCTAAAATGTTTAAGACATTAATATGATATGCCTAAATTAACAAATGAAAAAACTTTTCTACAGCAAAGTGATTCAGACCAGTTCCAATAATCTTGAGATAGAGAGAGCTATCTGCACCTAGAGAAAAAAGCGTGGGAATTGAATGTGGATCACAACATGATATTTTCACTTTTTTGTTGTTTGCTTACCTTTTGTTTTTTATTTCTCATTTTTTTCCTTTTGATTTGATTTTTCTTGGCAGCATGATAATTGGGGAAACGTCTATAGAAAAATTGCACATGTTTAACATATATTAAATTACTTGCTGTCTAAGGGAGGGGTAAGGAGAAGGGAGGGAGAAAAATGATTTGGAACACAAGGTTTTGCAAGGGTGAATGTTGAAAACTATGCACATGTTTTGAAAATAAAAATAATTTCCCATTTAATTTAGATTGCATTTATTTTTCTACAGAAAAATTTGAAATTTATATAATTGAAATTGTTTGTTTTATATTTTAATTCATTGTTTATTATTTTTACCACACCCACAATAAGTTTCTTTCCTTACTGTCATATAGTTTTATATTTTAAAAATATGATTTTATAATTCAAGCCACTCTCCAATGGATAAATGGTCAAAGGATATTAACAGACAATTTTCAGATGATGAAATTAAAACTATTTCTAGTCTAATGAAAGGTGCTCCAAATTGCAAATTAAGACAACTCTGAGGTACTACTACACACCTGTCACATTTGCTAAAATGAAAGGAAAAGATAATGACCAATGTTGGAGAGGATGTGGGAAAACTGGGACACCGATACATTGTAGGTGGAATTATGAATGGATCCAACTATTCTGGAGAGCAATTTGGAATTATGTTCAAAAAGTTATCAAACTGTGAATACTCTTTGACCCAGCAGTGTTTCTCTTGGGCTTATATCCCAAAGAGATCTCAAAGGAAGGAAAGGGACCAACATGTGCAAGACTATTTGTGGCAGCCCTTTTTGTAGTGGCTAGAAATTGGAAACTGAATGGATGCCACCAATTGGAGAATGGCTGAATAAATACTGGTATATGAATGCTATGGAATATTATTGTCCTATAAGAAACATCCAGCAGGATGATTTCAGAGAGGCCTAGAGAGACTTGAATGAACTTATGCTGAGTGAAATGAGCAGCACCAAGAGATCATTATACACGGCAACAACAAGACTATATGATGATCATTTCTGATGGACATGGTTCTCTTCAACAATGAGGTGATTCACACCAGTCCCAATTGTTCAATGAAGAAAGCTCAGAGAGAGGGATATGAAATGTGGACCACAACATAACATTTTCATGATCTCTACTGATGTTTGCTTGCTTTATTTTTCCCTTCTCAGATTTTTATTTTCTTGTAGATCTAACTTTTTCTGCACAACAAAATAACTGCAAAAATATGTATACACACATTCAATTTGTCAAGTATTTTTACATAATTAACATGTAGTAGACTTCCTGCCATCTAGGGGAGAAGTGAGGACTAGGGGGTGGGAAATTTGTAATGGAAAGCTTTGTAAGGGTCATTGTTGAAGGATTACCCATACATATGTTTTGGAAATAAAAAGCTTTATTAAAAAAAGATGATAAAAAACTATATGATGTTATATGTTATGATTACACATCCATTTAAAATGTATTATACTTTATACCATAAAATGTTAATTGGAATCTAATTTTGATCAAAATCATTTTTTTAGCAGATTATAAAAAATCAATCCTTACTCTAGTAGCTAAAGTCTCATTTGTCATGACAAAATTCAGCTATGTTTAACTGCTTGTAAGACTTGTTTGCCTATAGTGTTGAAATAATCAGATTTCCTTTTATTTTTCATTATTATAAAATAGTTTTGATAATGAAAAATTCATACTATGAGTTGAATTGTGTTACATCTAAATCTCTTTTATTGCACTTTCATGTTTTAATTTAAAATATTTCCCTGTAGACTGATTTTTTAATCATTCAATTGAGTTTAATAATATTATTACTAGGTAGTGGTTATTTGCATGGTACAGAATTTGTGAAATAATTTAGTTAGGTTCATTAATTTTTATTATTTGGGGTGGGGCTAAGAAGTGCATAGGTAATGTGTCTTCAATAATTTGAGACTTATTTCTGTAAGGAGTGTTTTGTAATTGTATTCATGTAAGCTCTGAGTATGTTGATCTGGTAGATTAACTCCCAAATATTTCCCTTTTATTTTTTATTTGTATCCCCCTAGTTATATGTAAATACAATTTTAACATTCATTTTTAAAACTTTGAGTTCAAGATTCTCTCATTTTCCCTCCCTAATCCTCATCAAAATAGGTAACATATGTATAGTCATGTACAACATTACCATAATGTTCATGATATAAAAGAAAATATAGACCAAATGAAAACAAAAAGACAAAGCCAAAAAAAAAACTTCAAGAAAAATAAAGTTTAAAAAGAATGCTTCAATCTGTATTCAGATATCATTAGTTCCATTTTTTTATCCTAAGTTCTTCCAAGTTGTTTTCAATCATTTTATTACTGAGAAAAGTTACATCATTTACAACTGATGATCTAATGATATTGCTGTTACTTTGCACATAGTACATTTCACTTTGCATCAGTTCTTGGAAGCCTTTCCAGACTTTTCCAAAAGCATCCTGCTCATAATTTCTTACAATGCAATAGTTTTCCATCATATTCACATACCACAATTTATACACTCATTCCCTAATTGATGGGCATTCCCTTGGTTTCCCAGTCTTTGTCCCCAGAAAAAGGCAATATAGACAATTAGATAGATAAATAGATAGATAGTAGATAGATAGATAGATAGATAGATAGATATAGAAATAGATCCTTTCCCTTTTTCTTTCTTTACTCTTTTGAAATACAGACTTAATAATGGTATTGCTAGATTAAAAAGTCTGCATGATTTTACATCCCTGTGGGCATCATTCAAATTGCTCTATAGAATGGTTGAATTAGTTCACAATTCCACCAAGAATATAATATCTCCTTTGCCTCCACACACACACACATATTTCCTCCAGCATTTACCATTTTTTTCTTTTCTGTCTTATTAGCCAATCTAATAGGGATGTGATAGTACTTTAGAATTGTTTTAATTTGAATTTCTCCAATCAATAAATAGAGCATTTATCATATGGCTATAGATTAATTCTTTTGAATATTTTCATGTATTTTGATTATTTATTAATTATGGAATGGCTTCTATTTCAGAAAAAGAAATAGAACAAGCTATTAGTCAACTCCCTAAGAAAAAATCTCCAGGACCAGATGGATTTACATGTGAATTTTACCAAACATTCAAGGAACAATTAATCCCAATACTATATAAACTATTCGAAAAAATAGGGAAAGAAGGTGTACTACCAAATTCCTTCTATGACACAGATATGGTGCTGATAGCTAAACCAGGTAGGGAGAAAACTGAGAAAGAAAACTATAGACCCATTTCCCTAATGAATATTGATGCAAAAATTTTAAATAAGATTTTAGCAACAAGATTACAGAAAGTCATCCCCAGGATAATACATCATGACCAAGTAGGATTTATACCAGGAATGCAGGGCTGGTTCAATATTAGGAAAACTATTAGCATAATCAATTATATTAATAACCAAATTAATAAAAATCATATGATTATCTCCATAGATGCAGAAAAAGCCTTTGATAAAATCCAACACCCATTCCTATTAAAAACACTGGAGAGTATAGGAATAAATGGGCTTTTCCTTAAAATGATAAGTAGTATCTACTTAAAACCTTCAGCAAGCATCATATGTAATGGAGTCAAACTAGAACCATTCCCAATCAGATCAGGAGTGAAACAAGGCTGCCCACTGTCACCATTACTATTTAATATTGTATTAGAAATGTTAGCTTTAGCAATAAGAGAAGAAAAAGAGATAAAAGGAATCAGAGTAGGTAGTGAAGAAACCAAATTATCACTCTTTGCAGATGACATGATGGTATACTTAGAGAATCCTAGAGACTCAACTAAAATACTACTAGAAACAATTCAAACCTTTAGCAAAGTGGCAGGATACAAAATAAATCCACATAAATCATCAGCATTTTTATATATTACCAATAAAGTTCAGCAGCAAGAGATACAAAAAGAAATTCCATTCAAAATAACTGTTGATAGTATAAAATATTTGGGAATTTATCTGCCAAGGGATAGTCAGGAACTATATGAACTAAATTACAAAACACTTTCCACACAAATCAAATCAGACCTAGTCAATTGGAAAAACTTAAAATGCTCATGGGTAGGACGAGCGAATATAATAAAAATGACAATACTACCCAAACTAATTTACTTATTTAGTGCCATACCAATCAAACTCCCAAGAAATTATCTTACAGACCTAGAAAAAATAGTAGCAAAGTTCATTTGGAAAAACAAAAGGTCTAGAATTTCAAGGGGATTAATGAAAAAAAAGGCTGAAGATGGTGGACTTGCTGTACCAGATCTAAAACTATATTATAAAGCAGCGGTCATCAAAACCATTTGGTACTGGCTAAGAAATAGAGTAGTCGATCAGTGGAATAGGATAGAATCACAAGACAAACTAGGCAATAACTATAGCAATTTGGTTTTTGATAAACCCAAAGACCCCAGCTTTTGGGATAAGTATTCACTATTTGACAAAAACTGCTGGGAAAACTGGAAACTAGTGTGGAAGAAATTAGGGCTTGACCCACATCTAACACCACATACCAAGATAAGATCTAAATGGGTTCATGATCTGGATATAAAGAGTGATTTTGTAAACAAATTAGAGGAACATAATATAGTTTACCTCTCAGACCTGTGGAGATGGAATAAATTTATGTCCAAAGAAGAACTGGAACTTTTAATTGAAAACCAGATAGATAACTTTGACTATATTAAGTTAAAAAGTTTTTGTACAAACAAAATCAATGCAGACAAGATTAGGAGGGAAGCAATAAATTGGGAAATCATCTTTACATTTAAGGGTTCTGATAAAGGTCTCATCTCTAAAATATATAGAGAATTGTCTCATATTTATAAAAATTCAAGCCATTCTCCAATCAATAAATGGTCAAAGGATATGAACAGACAATTTTCAGAGGATGAAATTAAAACTATTTATAGTCATATGAAAAGGTGCTCCAAATCACTATTGATCAGAGAAATGCAAATCAAGACAACCCTGAGATACCACTTCACACCTGTCAGATTGGCTAAAATGACAGGAAAAGTTAATGATGAATGTTGGAGGGGTTGTGGGAGGGCTGGGACACTGATGCATTGTTGGTGGATCTGTGAACGGATACAGCCATTCTGGAGAACAATTTGGAGCTATGCTCAAAAAGTTATCAAACTGTGCATACCCTTTGACCCAGCAGCATTTCTATTGGGCTTATATCCCAAAGAAATCATAAAGGAAGGAAAAGGCCCCACATGTGCAAGAATGTTTGTGGCAGCCCTTTTTGTAGTGGCTAGAAACTGGAAATTGAATAGATGCCCTTCAATTGGAGAATGGCTGAATAAATTATGGTATATGAATGTTATGGAATATTATTGTTCTGTAAGAAATGACCAGCAAGATGATTTCAGAGAGGCCTGGAGAGACTTACATGAACTGATGCTGAGTGAAATGAGCAGAACCAGGAGATCATTATACACGGCAACAACAGTACTATATGACGATCAATTCTGATGCACATGGCTCTCTTCAACAATGAAATGTTTCAAACCACCTCCAATTGTTCACTGAAGAAAGCCATATACACCCAGAGAGAGGGATGCGAAATGTGGACCACAACATAACATTCTCATACTCCTTGATTGATGTTTGCTTACATTGTGTTTCCTTTATCTGATATATCGTTTGTGTAGATAAGATTTTTCTTGCACACCAATGATAAGTTTGGAAATATGTATACATATATTCGATTTGCCAATATTTTAACATAATTAACATGTAGTGGATATCCTGCCATCTAGGGGAGGGGTGGGGAGTTGGGGGGAAAAATTTGTAACGGAAAGCTATGTAAGGGTTATTGTTGAAGAATTACCCACACATATGTTATGCAAATAAAATAAAAATTAAAAAAAAATTATGGAATGGCTTTTTGAAAAAAAAATCAATCTGACACTTCTACAAAGGTTTAAAAAATGAAATCTTTGTCAAAGAAACTTGCTTCAATTTCCCCCCACAATTGCTCTTGCAAACTATATTTTCCCTGGTTATTTTGTTGTCTCTTCTTTTACCCTGTCCCTCCTCAAAAATGTTTTGATACTGACTATCATCAGCCCCTACCCTCCCTTCAATACCTTCCCCTCTTAACCCTTACCTCTACTATCCTATAAGATAAGATTTATACACCCAAATTTATAGCTACTTGAGTGTGTGTTATTCCATCCTAGAGTTACTTCTGATAAAAGTACACTCAATTCCCTTTTCATAAAGTGTTTTCTTACCTCCTTTATGTGGGATAATTTACTTCATTCTATCAGTCCTTTTCCCATTCTCCAAGTACTTACCTCTCTTTCACCCATTAATTTTACTTTTTAGTTATCATCCCTTCACATTCAACTCAGACCTATGCCCTCTGTCTCTTTATATTCCTAATTGCCCTGGTAATGAGAAAGGCTTTTTAAAAAAATAATATCTTTTTATTTTCAAAATAAATGTGCAGATAGTTTTAAACTCATCCTTATAAAATCTTGTGTTCCAAATTTTAATTCTTCCTTGTCCCCATTCCTTCCCTAGACATTAAGTAATTCATTATATGTTAAACATGGAATTCTTCTATAAATATTTGCAAATTTTTCAAGCAGCACAAAAGCAATGAAATAAAAAAGGAATAAAATGAGAAAGAAAAAAAAGCAAGCAAACAACAACAAAAAGTGAAATTACTGTTTTGTGATCAACGGTCAGTTCCCATAATCCTCTTTCTGGACACAGATCTCTGTCTCCATCACAAATCGATTGAAATTGGCCTGAATCACCTCATTGTTGAAAAGAGTCAAATTCATTACAGGTGATCATCATATAATTTGTTATTGTGTACAAGTTCTCTTGTTTCTACTCACATCACTTAGCAGCATTTGATTTTAGTCTCTCCAGGCATTTCCTCATTCTCAACCCATTAGAAGCATGGACTCTCACCCAGAGATTTTGAATTCTTACAAGTGAGTTTTCATCTTTTGTTTCCCTGGAAAGAGGTCTCCACACTACTTCCAGAAAATTGTTGATATCTCTATCTTTCTAGTTTCCCTTTTTGCATTATGTCTTATATTACAAAGTTAGTGATGGCAGGAATCATCTTATATGACTATCTTGTTTTCCCCAGCTCTCATTTGAATTCCATGTTTAATAAATGCTTTAACTTCAGTATTTGTAGATGTTTCTAAGTGAAGCTGAGGTTAGCTTCACCTTTTTGCATCACCATATTTGTTGAAAATGACAGACACCATCAAGGCAAATAACCAGCTCAGAATGGCATAAAAATGACAGGAGTATAGTTTTCCACATAAATTGTACTGTAAAGTTCATTTGTCCAAATCATCTGAATAACGCAGAAGCATCCTCAGGGAAAAATGTTGATTTTATCTCAAATATTCCTTTTATTGTTTACTATTGGTACTATCTATTAATTCTCATAAAGAAGGAAAGAACTAATTCGTCTGGCTAGGTATTTCTCTCTCCTATTTCATTACGTGTTTGTGTGTGGTTTCATTAGACATTTTAATCAGATAAAAGGGACTAGTTGCCTAACATATTTTAAGTCAGCCTTAATACATGGAATCAAAAAAAAAATGGAAAGAACTCTAAATATGGAGACAGAATGCATGGGTTTAAGTTATTTTTCTAACATTTAATATCTTCCAAAAATAGTTAAGTCTCTTATCACTAAACATTTCCTATTTACAAAAATAAGAGGATCTGATTTAATAAATCTTTTTTTTCTTGATTTTTTATTAAAGTTTTTTTTTATTTGCAAAACATATGCATGGGTAATTTTTCAACATTGACCCTTACAAATCTTTCTGTTACAAAATTTCCCCCTAGTCTCCACCCCTCCCCTAGATTGTAGGAAGTCCACTACATGTTACTTATGTTAAAATACTTGACAAATCGAATATGTGCATACATATTCTTACAATTATCTTGCTTTACAAGAAAAGTCAGATCTACAAGAAAAAAAAATCTGAGAAGGGAAACATAATGCAAGTAAACATCAATAGAGAGCATGAAAATGTTATGTTGTGGTCCAAATTTCAATTCCCTCCCTGGGAATATATGGCTTTCTTCACTGATCAATTGGAACTGGTTTGAAACATTTCATTGTTGAAGAGAGCCATGTCCATC
>JAJPUD010024538.1:0-18619 GCA_023553655.1 Myrmecobius fasciatus
TGGGCCTATATCCCAAAGAGATCTTAGAGGAGGGAAAGGGACCCACATGTGCAAGAATGTTTGTGGCAGCCCTTTTTGTAGTGGCTAGAAACTGGAAACTGAAGGGATGCCCATCAATTGGAGAGTGGCTGAATAAATTATGGTATATGAATGTTATGGAATATTATTGCTCTGTAAGAAACGACCAGCAGGACGATTTCAGAGAGGCCTGGAGGGACTTGCATGAACTGATGCTGAGTGAAACGAGCAGAACCAGGAGATCATCATACACAGCAACAACAGTATTACATGATTATCAATTCTGATGGATATGGCTCTCTACAACAAAGAATTGTCTCAAACCAGTTCCAATTGTTCACTGAAGAAAACCATATACACCCAGAGAGAGGAAATGTAATATGGACCACAGCGTAACATTTTCATGATCTCTATTGACATTTGCTTGCATTGTGTTGCCTTTCTCTGATTTTTTTTTTCTTGTAGATAGGATTTTTCTTGCATAACTTCGCAAGCATTTCAACATTATTAGCATGTAGTGAACTTCCTGCCATCTAGGGGAGGGGAGGGGACTGGGGGTAAAATTTGTAATGGAAAGCTTTGTAAAGATCAATGTTGGGGAACTACCCATATATATGTTATACAAATAAAAAGCTTTAATAAAAAAATTAAAAAATAAAGTTTTGAGCTTCAAATTCTGTCCTTCTTTCCCCTCCCAACTCCTTGAAATGGTAAGCAATCAGATATAGGTTATATAAGTGTAGTTATGTAAAACATTTCTGTTTTAGTCATTTTATACAAGAAAATTCAAAAGACAAAAATAAAAGAAAATTTAAAAAAAATAGATGTGAAAAAATGGGAAAAAAACACCAACTCATTGAAAAACCAGAATTTGTGAAATGGGAAAAACCAATGAACAAAACAACTGCAAAAGAAGATTAAAAAAAACCTAACTGAAGAAAATAATTCACTAAAAATTATAATTGAACAAATGGAAGTGAATGACTCAATGAGACATCCAGAATCAGTCAAACAAAGCCAAAAATGATAAAATAGAAGAATATGTAAAATACCTCATTGGAAAAACACCTGACCTGGAAAATAGATCTAGGAGAGACAATCTAAGAATTATTGGACTGCCTGAAAACCACGATGGAAAAAAGAGCCTAGACAACAACATCTTTCAAAAAATCATCAAGGAAAACTTCCCTGATGTCCTAGAACCAGAGGAGGACCTGAGTTCAAAGCTGGTTTTAGACACTTAATAGCTGTATGATCTTGAGCAAGTCACCTAACCCCAAATGCCTCACCCAAAAAAGAGTTAATTTTTTAAGTTCAAAGACTCTGAGTTAAGAATTCAATTCTCTCTAAGATCTCTTCTATTTTTTATAGTTTGTGATATCCAAAAAAGAAAGCTCAAATTGAATTGTATGCCCAGTTCTAGAATAAAGGGATGTGATTGCCCTGGAGGAATCTTTCTTCTGCTGTTGGCTGAAACATACACAAGTTTTCTAAGTTCTTCAATTTGTTCAGCATCCCAATTATGTTAACTTGAGGCAGTGATGTCAATGGGTCATTAACTTTAACAATGTCAGCCATTCTCATTATTACATTTCCATTAATTAGCTTACACATACGAGTATTTAACAGAACACTTCACTTAGATGAATCTACTAATGCTTTTTGGAAAAAAAACAAAACAATTGAAATCTTGAGTCTCATGTCTGTGCAGAGTGAACTTCCAGATGGGTAGACTAGCATTGTTGTGTGGAGAAGGTGGACAGGAGATGGGGAGAGATCTGAAGGAATGATGAACTGAGCAGGAAAAAATTCTGTCTGGAATCAATCTAAGCTAGCCCTTTCTGAGTTGGTGTCTGTTTTATGTTCTCTTATATCTTCTGCCTTTAAACTGAGTAGGATGAAGGTGCCCAGAGGGAAAATTTATAGCAGCTTTAACGTACCACACATGCAGTGGACACTCCATAAATGGTGGGGTTGATGATGTTTGTGTCTCTATGAAGTTTGGTGGAGAAATAGCAAGCAGAGATTATGCCTCCACAGTGAGAGGCAAATGAAAAATTCTCCAATAGCACAGAAGACCAGAATATCTGAGTGTAAAGGGATCTTGGAGATTCAACTCTTCTCATTTTGCTGAAGAGGAAACAGGGTTTACAAAATTAAAAGTTTTCATAAAATCAGAAACTAGGAGCTGGAAGGGACCTTAGAAACTATTGAGGATTACCCCTTTATTTTACAGATAAAGAAACTGAGTTCCAGAGAATTTGAGTAATTTGATTAAAGGCCCTACAGATAATAAGAAACAGAATTAGGATTTGTTAGAGGTTAATTAATGACAGCAGAATTTAGTGGCTAAAATGCTGGCCCTGAAATAATGAAGATTTGCCCCTATATAAACTTGCTTTGTGAACTTGAGCACATACTGAAGTTCTTTATACCTTAGTTTCCTCATATAGTCACCAAAAAAGTAAAGATTATTTTATGGAGAACTCACAAAGGGCAAGTGCTCATAAGGTGGTCAGAAAAAGCCATACAAAGACACTCTCAAGATATCTCTTAAGAACTTTAGAACTGATTATATGACATGGGAGACACTGGCACAGGAAGAGCATGACATGCCTTCTTCAGAGAAAGTGTTGTGCTCTATGAGCAAAGCAGAGTCGAATTAGTTTGGAAGAAATGCGAAATGCACAAAGTTAGAGTAAAGCAACCCCAAATGTGCATAGGGACTATTTGTAACTGACTCATGGCAGAGCACTCTGAGCTCATATTAGTCTAATCAGTCACAAATGATCACATTAACTTCACTTTAACATATTAATGTCATTTTGACCCTCTTCAAGAATGAAGGACAGTGACCAATCAATCAAGAACTGTATGACCTTTCAAGTCCTCCAAAATCTAAATCTATGATCCAACAAACCCTTGCTCTGAAATCCTTTTCAACCAGTTGTCTATTCCCTGCATGTATGCAAATTTTGCCTTGACTCACTGGGGCATCCTGTTTACTCTGAAACTAAAAATTGGAATATATCTTCTTTTCCTAGATTTCTTAGGATTCTGTCAATTGTTCTTAATTGCTGCTCCCCTTTGAGTACATCTTGCCTAAGGAATAAAAGATCCTTTACTTATTTAGTTCTACTTCTTCTTGGAGAAATTTTTTAAAGGTAATGTTTGTGAATAATATCCATTGGAAAAGTTAATAAACATGGTTGTTAACTCAAAGGTTGTTAACTTTCCTTTAAGAAAAGTCTGCTTAAAAGGCAAAGAGGTGGTTTCAGACTCCTTGGAATGTAAGTGGGACAGTCATTTGCCTTAGTTCCCTGTCTAGGAGGTAAGAAGAAGAGAGATTCTAAGCACAGAAGAAGGAAATTCAATTCAATTTAATTCAAGTCAAGTCAAACTAATATGTATTAAAGCCCTCTTCTCCCTCCCTCACCAGGATCTATAGTTGCAATCTCTAAATAGCTAAATGAATTTTCTTTGCCCTTGCTAGTGGTTATTAAGAATGGCTGCAAAGTCTCTGTGTATACAGATAAGTTAGTACAAATTAATACAAAATAATTTTAAGGAGAAAGAAATTAATAAGAGTAGGAGTGGGTGATCAGAAAAGGCCTCATGTAAGAGATAGTACCTAAGCTATGCCTTGCAATTTTTGTATTAAAATTTCCATGGGGACAGTTAGGTGGTGCACTGAATAGAGTACTGGTCCCAGAGTCAAGAAGTCTTTTTTTTTAATTAAAACTTTTTATTTGCAAAACATATGTATGGGTAATTCTTCAACATTAACCCTTATAAAGTTTTCTGTTACAAATTTTCCCCCCTACTCCCCACCCCTCCCCTAAATGGCAGGATATCCACTACATGTTAATTATATTAAAATACTGAGTCAAGAAGTCCTAAACTCAAATCCAGCTTCAGATACTTGCAAGCTGTGAAACTTTGGGCAAGTCACTTAACCCAATTGCTTTAAAAATTAGCATTTCCATCTCAAATTGTCACCATTTGTCATAGTGAAGGAGGAGAAAAATAAGTTGGGAAAGAATAGGAGATGAGAAAGCTTCTTATTTGATAGGTGCTAATATAGCACAGTGGAAACAATTCTTGATTTAGAATCCAAAGGCTTGGGTTCAAATCCAGAATTACCAAAACCTTGAACAAAACACAGAAACTCCATGGGCCTCAGTTTCCTTATCTATAAAGTGAGGGGTTTTGACT
Source organism: Myrmecobius fasciatus (assembly GCA_023553655.1). Taxonomy (NCBI): domain Eukaryota; kingdom Metazoa; phylum Chordata; class Mammalia; order Dasyuromorphia; family Myrmecobiidae; genus Myrmecobius; species Myrmecobius fasciatus. The sequence continues at coordinate 4,234 of JAJPUD010024538.1, forward strand.
ACATAATTTCTGGTCTATCTAGCTCTAAGTCAATGAATTCTATGAATAATTTCCCCTTTGAGCCACTTACTTTCTTAGTGTCCATTTCCTCCTCCACAAATAATATATGAGACCTTTAGATAGGTGCTGTGCACTGATGAGTGTAAAATAATTAGAGTTATTTTAGACTCTGCAGGGAATCTGAGTCTTCTTGGATTTCTCAGAAAAAAAGAGGTTTCACAGGAGTGTTACCTTGAGAATCAAACATCTGGGAAGTGGACAGTAAGGGTTAGTAATTAAAGGAGGTTAGTATATCTCTGGATATGGTTGGGGGGTGTAAGCAGGTAGCTTGTGTTTGCCTTAATAGGAATCATACAGATAAACTTCTCAATGGGAGCTAAGGAAAGATCATCACAGAACCAGTCTAGCTTAAGACCACTTAATTACTAGGATTTGTCAACTTTACACTTTTCCCACTCAAGAAGACTCTAACAGAGTTCTTTTGCTATTTTCCATGTACCTTTAAAATGACCTTTATCACCCCATTATTGTGGTGCAATGAAAAAAATACTGAAGGATGAGTCAAAGGATCTGAGTTTAAAATCCAGATACTGTCACTACTTGGGAGACAGGTAATCTTATTTTTGTTATTTGTAAAATGAGGGGGGTAACCCTTATTAAATGATTAAATGGTCTTTAAGATCCATTTTAACTTTAGATATATGAACCTATAATGTTCTCCCTTCCTCTATTTGTCAGGGGTTACAGGGAATATTTACATAAATAAAGTCACTCTACCTTTTCCAGTGCCTAGAATAGTGCCTGACATATATCAATCACATAATAATTCATTTTTGAGTGAATAAGGAAAACTCCATTTATGTTACATATATTTGCTAATTTTAAGTGACTCTGTTGTCCTTGTAATCAAACATTACCTAAAATAAATGTAAGGTTTGTGATGTCAACCTCCACACCAATTGTAATAAATTGTCATTGTTGCCAGTAGCAGCAACCACTAGAGCTCATAACAGTATATTTAGAACAGCAATAGCTTATGACATTGTCTGCATCAGGAGTTAAAAGATAGACTGAAGACAAACTAGACAACACCAAGAAAAATAGATGTAGGACTTGACAAGGGCACCAATGGTTGGATCTTAATAAATAGCTAAAGGAGATTTCACAGATGGAGACTATAACCTTCAGGAAGCAGGGGTTATTTCTTTACCCTTTGGGAGTAGGTTTCTTTAAGTTTTACTCTGCTCTTATTAGGAACCTTGTATATGTGAGGAGAGAGTGAACCCCAAATTTTGAGGAAATTTTTTGCAAGAACTCTTTAAAATACTTTCTAAAGGCTAATTAACTTCGGCTGATAATTAAAGGGATGCACAATGATGGGGGCTTACAAGTGACAATTGAAGAAATTTTTTTCATAGTTACCCCTAGAACTAAGAAAAAGTATCTCTGGGAGACTTAACCTAAGGAATTGTGGAAATATTCCTAAAAGAGGGTATACCCATACATTATAAGGTTGCTTAGTAGTGCAGATACCATAACCTGTTGTGACTGGTGCCTCCATATGCCATTCCTAATAACTTTTGGCAATAGATAGGGGGGAAGCCATTAGAGAATTGTGCAGATCCTCCCCTGTCATTCTTATAAATATAGATATCGCCAGAGCAGACTTCTGATGCTCCTGCTTTTCTAAATGTTGTTCCTGCCTTTGGAATTTGGGAGTTGAGGGAACATGGAGACAAACTTTCTTTCTTTGTCTGGATGTCCTTGCCACCAGTGATCTTCATGAGGAGTTCTGGGCCAGGGTAAAAACTCCATCCAACTGACTGTTTATCTGAACCTCTGGAGTCTGACAAATTGGCCTCTATACTCTCCATAATCCTTGCTGCAAGAAACCTGGCTATCAAGGATTTTGCTTACCTGCCTTAAATTTCTTTGGGAGCCAGTTTCCAAGTTGGGGTTGTGCTCTGGTTGTGAGGAGGAGCGATAGTACTGCAAGAGCATAGAATTTGGGGGCTGGTGATATAATTTTGTTCCCTGAAAAGTGGTTCACCTGGAATTTCTTCTGAGAATGGTCTTGAACAAATTTGCTCCTGCAAGGACAAAGACCAGAGAATGTTGGAACTTACCAGGGTATCAAATGCAAAATTAATTGACTCATTAACCTTAATCAACTTGCTTTTAATTATCAAGGTCAGAAGCACAAATGGATTTGAATGCTTGTTTTCAACTTATCCAGAAGCTGAGCTGCAAGTAAACCTTGCAGCCAATGATTCCTTGTATACAAACACAATTCCCCTTGACAAGACTGAAGGTGAAAAAGAAAGATAGCCAGATTGGTGTATGGAGGAGAAAATTGGAGCTGAATTTAGAAAGATGGGCCTAAGTTCCTTTTTGGTCACTTACCAACTGTATAAGTCAACACAATTACTTTAGAACTTATGTTTTCTCCCTTTACTTCCATTTCTTGGGCAGTCTAGAACACAGGATGGAGGTGACTTGTAAATCTGAAAATTCATTTCTAAGTGAATCATTGTTATAACAGCAGGAGAAAGAGTGAACCTTGATCACTTTCTTAGAGTTTCCTCTAGTAAAATGGGTATTCATAAGAGAACACTACCCATAATAACATACTCAGAAAGATTCAGATTTAGGTTCTAAGAGGGCTTAACAAATCTCATAGTTTTTTCCTAGAACCTTAAACAAACATTCATCACAGATTAAGTCTAAATTAATCAGTATTACTATTTATTTTTTAATTTTATTTTTTAAATTTGGAGACAATTGGATTTAAGTGACTTACCCAGCATTATATACCTAGTAAGTGTCTGAGGCTGGATCTGAATTCAGATCCTCCTCACTCCAGGACTTTATCCATTCTATCTTCTGAACCTATCCCTGTTTACCATTTTTTCCCTTAATCTTGCACACCTGCTTCAACTGGATACAAACCTCCAGATACAACTGGGTGCCAAAATTATTTCTCCATCTTAGCTTTTCATTTCACTTTAACTCTGTTTTTCTTAGACACAGAGATGCTCTTTTAAATCATCCAGAATCTTTCTAATTTTAGTCTAAAACACTTCTCAAGCAATTTATAGCTAAATGAACTTTAGTAGTTCCATTAGATAACAAAAACCCAATGACCTTTCTCTTGCCAAAGGTCCTAAATGCCCCAGCAAGAATCTTTTGGTTCTCTTAAATTTTCCTGCAACTTCCTCCCCAGCCCCATGTATTGATCTACACTCATCCTTTTTAACTTCCTGGTGAAATGTAAGGTTCTTGAGAACAGAAATCATTTTTCATCATTGTTGTTTTATCTCTATTACTCAGCAGAATGCCTTGTACATGGCAGATAATTAATGCTTGTTGTATTATATTGAAATGACTTAGACTTATGAGACACAGATTCAGATTCCTTCATTATTGCTCACTAGTTTTTTTGATCTTTGGAGATTTGCTTAAACGATTAGATACTCACTTTCCTTATCCATAAGAAATGGACAATAATACCAGCTCTGCTTTCCACATTGAGTAGTTGCAAGAAAAGCAAAACATAAGGACCCATTTAAAACTAAGTAATATGATAATAAAAAAGGAAGACATTTTCTGTTTTTATTTCAACCTTCTCATATCTGCCAAATTGTTTCTCATGTAACACAGATATCCCCAAGTCTACTCTTATTCAAAAATCACTGATGTCTCCTTCTTGCCCTTAGGATAAAATACAGACTTTTACTTATAATCCTTCACATCTGGCTCTCAGTTCATTTGTCCTCTTATTTCAGTTCTAATGGCAAGGATATATCCTGTTTTATCTGAAATCACCAATTAAGATTTTTTAAAAGAAATATAAAGAAGATTAAAGACAGGTAAAAAAAAAAGTTTAATGAAATAGTGTGGTCTGCCAGAAGAGTATTAGGAAAGTTAAAGTTCAAAATGAGTTTGACTGAAGGGAAATGAAGGACAACAATAAGTAATCAATGAATAGACATGAAACATCGACTATGTGCCAGTTAAGATGCTAAGTGCTGTGACATAAAAAGAGGCAAAAAACAATCCTTATTTTGAAAGAACTCACAATAGCAAAAATTTAAATTTTATTGGGAAAAAAGGAGGATCAAATCAGGCTATTGAGCATCATTTCTTTTTATTATTATTAAAGTCTTTTGTTTTCAAAATATATGCATAGATAATTTTCAACATTCACCCTTTAAAACCTTGTATTCCAAATTTTCCCTTCCCTTCCTCCTTCCCTCCTTCCCCCTTCCCTTTCCTTCCCTTCCCTTCCCTTCCCCCTCCTCCTCCCCAGATGGCAAGCAATCCAATATATGTTTAACATGTACAATTCTCATGAGCATCATTTCTTAAGCAGCTTCTATACATCACATTATTCTAAGTTATAGGGATACAAATAGAAAAGAGACCATAGAAGGCACAAGACTGCTACTGAGGGGTAGATGAAACAATGGTGACCATCAAAAGGGACAAAGCAAAAATTCTAAATTAATATTTTACTTCTGCTTTCTCTAGGGCAGCTAGGAGGCATAGTGGATAGAATATCAAACCTGAAATCAGGAAAACTTGAGATCAAATCCAGCCTCATTCATTTATTCTCTGTAACCCTGGGTAAATCACTTAATCCTGGTTGCCTCAGTTTCCCCATCTGTAAAATGAACTGGGGAAGGAAATGACAAACCATTCCCATAGCTTAGCCAAGAAAACTCTACATGTTTTGAGTTCTTTATAGAAGAACTAAAAGAAAAAAAACTTTAAAAATCAAGTGACAGAAGTTGAGAAAAACCTAAAAAATAATAAGAATAATCCAAGAAAAATGAGATTAAGAAAAGTCAACCAATTAGAAATGGAGATCCAAAAACTTTTTTTTTTCAATTGTAGCAAGCTTGTTTATTTTTAAAACACATTGTTTTATGAATCAAGTTGGGAGACAAAAATCAGAGCAAAAGGGAAAAACCATGGGAGAGATTTATAAAAAAACAGAAAAAAGAAGTGAACAGTTTTTTATATATCTTATAAATTAGACCTTTATCAGAAATATTGACTGTAAAGACTTTTCCCCAGCTTTTGTACTTCCCTTTTAATCTTCTTTGTCTTGGTTTTGTTTGTGCAAAACCTTTTTAATTTAATGTAATCAAAGTTGTCCATTTTGCTTTTCATAATGTTCTTTAGTTCTTTGGTCATAAATTCTTCCCTTCTCCAAATATCTGATAGATAAATTATCCGTTGTTTTCCTAATTTGTTTAGGAGATGGTGCCCAAATCCTTTATGCCTAAATCATGTATTCACTTTGACCTTATTTTGATATGGAGTATGAGATGTAGGTGATCCAGAAACTTAAGGAAGAAAATGACTCCTGGAAAACTAGAATTGGGCAAGGAAAAGCTAGTGAAATTATGAGACCAAGAAATAATAAAAAAAATTCAAAGAGTGAAAAAATTGAAGAAAATTTATTTGAGACATCTCATGAGAAACAACAGATCTGAAGAACACATAAAAGAGAACACAAAAATAATTAAATTAATGAAACTATGATAAAAGAAAATAATTTTGATACAATAATGCAAGAAATAATTGATGAAAATTGTCTTGAAGTGTTAGAAGAAATAGAAATAATACATATGTGTGTATATATATAATATATACATACATATTATATATATATACATATATATAGAGAGAGAGAGAGCAATTCTCATCTGAAAGAGATCCTGCAAGAAAAACCTATAAGAATATCTTAGCATAATTCTGAAATCCCTGGATCAAAGAGAACAAGAAAGAAAAAAATTCAATTTTAAATACAATTAGAATCACATTTGACATAGCAGTAACTCCATTAAAACACCACAGATTTTGAAATATTATATATAGAAGAGGAAAAAAACTGTGGTTGCAGCCAAAAATACCATACACAAGAGAAAGAAGAAATCAATGAATGGATATAAAACTAAAAAAGCTAGAAAAAGAACAAATTAAAAACCCCAATTAAATACCAAACTAGAATTTCTGAAACTCAGAGGAGAGATTAACAAAATGGACACTAAGAAAACTATCAAACTAATTAATAAAACTAAGAGCTAGTTTTATGAAAAAAAATAGATAAATGTTTGGTTAATTTGATTAGAAAAAGAAAATAAAAATTACCAGCATCAAATTACCAGCATCAAAATGAAAAGGGTAAACTTACCACCAAATGATAAGAAAAAGAAATTAAAGTCATAATTAGGAGGTATTTTGCCCAACTGTATTCCAGCAAGCCTAACAATCTAATTGAAATAGATATTTACAAAAATATAAATTGCCCAGATTAACAAAAGAGGAAATAAATTATTTAAATAATCCCATTAAAAAAAAGAAATTGAATAAGCCATCAATAAACTCCTTAAAAAAAATCTCCAAGGCCAGATGGATTTACAAATGAATTCTACTAAACATTTAAAGAACAATTAATTCCAATGCTATGTAAACTATTTGGGGTAAAAAATTTTAAAAAGGAGTCCTGCCAAATTCCTTCTATGACACAAAAATGGTGCAAAAAACCAGTAAGAGCCAAAACAGAGAAAGAAAATTACAGATCAATCTCCCTAATGAATATTGATGCAAAAAAATTAAATAAAATACAAATAAAGAGATTACAACAATTTATCAGCAAGATAATACACTATGACCAAGTGAGATTTATACCAGGAATGCAGGGCTGGTTCAATATCAGGAAAACTATTGAAATAATCAACATATCAATAACACAAACAACAGAAACTATATGATAATCTCAATAAATGCAGAAAAAGTTTTGTTTTGTTTTGTTTACAAAATACAGCCCCCATTCCTATTAAAAACATTAGAGAGCATTGGGATAAAGGGAGTTTTTTTCTTAAAATAACAAACAGTATCACTCTAAAACCAAGAGCAAGCATTATTTGTCATGGAGAGAAGCAATCCCAATAAGATAAGGGGTGAAACAAGGATGCCCATTATCACTACTCTTATTCAACATTGCACTAGAAATGGCTTTAGCAATAACAAAAGAAAAATAAATTAAAGGAATTAGAATAGGCAATGAGGAGATAAACTATTACTCTTTGCAGATGATATAATGATACATTTAGAGAATCCTAGAAAATTATACAAAAATCTACTTGAAAAAATTAACAGCTTTAGCAAAATTAAAGAAAATACACCCACACAAACCATCAGCATTTCTATTTATTTCTGACAAAGCCCAGCAGCAAGAGATAAAAAGAGAAATTCCATTTAAGATAACTGTAAACAAAATAAAACGTTTGGGTGTCTACTTGCCAAGACAAATTCAGGAAATATTTGAACACAATTACAAAATGCTTCTAACAAAAATAAATTCAGTTCTAAAAATTGGAAAAATGTCAATTCCTCATGGGGAGGTTCAACTAGTATAATAAAAATGATAATTCTAACTAAATTGGTCTACTTATTCAGTGCCATACCAATCAAACTGCCAAAAATATTTTTAGAGTTAGAAAAATAATAATAAATTCATCAAGAATAACAAAAGGTCAAGAACATCAAAGGAATTAATGAAAAAAATACAAAGAATGGTGGTCTAGCAGTACCAGACCTAAAACTATATTATAAAGAAGTAGTCATCAAAACCATTTGGTACTGGCTAAGAAATGAGCTATAGCTCAGTGGAATAAGTAAGATACACATGACAAAAGAATCAATTACTATCATAATCTATTATTTGATAAACCACTAATCTCCAGTTTCTGGGATAAGAACTCACTATTTCACAAACATTTGGGGGAAAACTAGAAAACAGTATGTTAGAAACTTAGCATGGACCTACATCTCATTCCCCATACCAAAATAAGGTCAAAATGGGTGCATGATTTGGGCATAACCATAAGCAAATTAGTAGAACAAAGTATAATTTATTTATCAGACCTTCAAAGAAGGGAGAAATTTATAACCAAATAAGAACCAGGGAACATTATGAAATACAAAATGGACAAAATTAAATTTAAAAAGTTTTTGCACAAATAAATTGAGCACAGACAAGAGGAAAAGGGAAGTACAAAGCTGAGAAAAAATTTTACCACCAGTGTTTCTCATAAAGGTTTCATTTCTAAATTATGTGAAGAACTGTGTCAAATTTATGATAAAAGTCATTCCCCAATTGATAAAGTCAAAGAATATGAACAGATAATTTTCAGATGGTGAAATCAAAACTATCTGTAATTATTGGAAATCATTGAAAAAAATGCTCTAAATCCCTACTGATTAGAGAAAGATGCAAATTAAAACAATTCTAAGGTACCACCTCACATCTTTCAGATTGGCTAAGATGACAGGAAAAGATAATGACAAATGTTGGAAGGAATGTAGAAAAACTGGAACACTAATGCATTGAGTTATAAAATGATCCAACCATTCTGAAAGCAATTTGGAACTGTGCCCAAAGGACTATAAAACTGTGCATACCCTTTGATCTAGTAGTGCCATTACTGAGTCTGTATCCCAAGAAAATAACAAAGGAGGGAAAAGGACCTACATGTGCAAAAATGTTTATAGCAGCTCTTTTTGTGGTAGCAAAGAATTGGAAAATCAGTAGATGCTCATCAGTTGGGGAATGACTGCATAAGTTGTGGTGTATGAAGGTAATGGATTATTATGATTCTATAAAAACAATGAACAAGTTCATTTTAAAACTGATGCTGAGTGAAACAAGCAGAATTAGGTATACATTGTACACAGAAACAGCAAGATTGTGTGATGATCAATTATAAAAGACTTGGTTCTTCTCAGTGGTTCAGTGATCCAAGGCAACCCCAATTAAATTTGGTAAGAAAATGCCATCTACATCCAGAAAAAGAACTATAGAGATTGAATGTAAATCAACATATGCTTTGTACATGTCTTTTTTGTGTTTTTCTTCCTCTCATGTTCTTTTTCCTTTTTTTCCCTGGTTTTTCTTTCCCAGCATGATCCATGAAGAAATGTGCATTTAAAAATTTGATATACCTGTATAACCAGAAAAACAATTTAATTAAAAATCATACCCAGCAAAGTTAAACATGAAGAAAAAAAGATCATTCAATGTATTGTCAGACTTTCAGGATTTTTTAAATAGAAAATTCATATAAGATCCAAGAGAAAACATCAAAAACTAATTTCAAGGGACTCAATAAGGACAACCTTTTATGTTTAAAGACATGGAAATATAAACCATATTTCTAAGATTGTCATTAGTTATTTGTTAATTGCAAAGAAATATTGGGATATAACTGAAAATGATATGATTCTAAAAAGCAAAAACCATGTAGGAAAAGCAAAAAAAGAGTAATTGTGTTAGAAGAGTGAGATGCAAGAGGAAGAACTGACAGAGAACAATTAGATGGGGGAGGAAGACTGGTAGTTCTGAAATCTTTATCACATCAGGAATGGGTTAAAGAGGAACAATACATGCATATGTGTGTATGTGTCTATGTATGTACATATATAAAAGTCTTCTAAATTTATAAAGAAATAAGAGGGCAAGGGACTAGGATAAATGGAGCATATGGAGAGGTATACAGATTAACAGGAATGGAATAAAGAGGTAGGAAAAAGGTAAGGGGAAAGGATAAGGGAAGGATCTTTAGAGATGGGGTAGATTAATAATAACAAAGTAAGGTAATGAATAGAGAAATAAAGCAAACTCAGTAAGGGTAGCAAGTAAGAGAAACACATAATAACAATGATCAAGAATAGAATTTATTAGAAAAAAAGTAGGGATAGTAATTCATCTCAGATAAAGCTAAAGCCAAAATAGATTGAATTAAAAGAAAAATAGGGAAACTACACTGTATGCCAGCCATATTAATTAATCAATATTGTTGTAAACTATTTAAAATAATAAGATAAATAGCATAAGGTTGGAATATTGCTCTGGTGTAGGAAATGATTTGTTTTTATGGATTTATAAAAATAGGAGATGACAAACTTATGAAGGATAATGTTATCCACCTTCAGAGAAAGAGGATAAACAAGCATAGAACAGTGTTATATAGATGTATATGAATGTGTACTTGTACATATGTGTGTGGATGACTATAGATATCTATGTATGTATATATGTATGGATGAGTATATTTGTGTGCATGTTTATGCATGTAAATGTATCCACACTTAATTGTAGCTTTCTTGGAAAAAATAAGGAGAGGAAAAGGGGAAAAAAGAATAAAATAAAATGTGCACAGTAGAGAACACAATGTGTAGTACTTATTATGTATTTCCATTTCTTGAAATGGAAATTTGTCTCATATTTTGAATCCTATCTTATTTTCTGTTGTGCACGTGATGATGGTTCCTGCCCCCCCTTTTTTTCTTTTTCCATTTTGTACTTGTTTTAAATAAAGAATTTAAAAAACAGATGGGATCATAAAGAGTCAGGCTCCACTGAAATGAATGAACAACAACAAATATGTTTTCTCTGCAAAGGAAAATAATCTTTGGGTGTGAAAAACGAGAACAAAATTGGCTAATGAAATTAAAACACATTATAAATAAATTGGCAGTGAGTGTACCTACCTGATCTAGATAATCTAAATTCTTAGATATTTAAAGAACTTGTAAGTGTTATTATTGAGTCTTTTTATTTGATATTTTCTCCCATTTACATTGTATATAACTTGTATGCATAATCTTTTTGCCTGCTGTGTCCTGTTGTGTAAGCTTTTCAAGAGCAGGCACCATGTTTTTTGTTTATTTATTTGTTTTGCTTTTTATTATATCCTTGAAAATGTAGCCCAGTGCTTGGTACACAGAAGGCACTTAATACATGCTTATTAATAGAGACTAGAAACCATACAACTGAAGAAAGCTAAACATTTATTTTCTATAAGAAAATAGAGAGAGTTTAACATTCATTCCTGGTGTAAGGGTGTTAGTTCCCCCAGATCCAGTTAACAGAAGAATTAAGAGTTATCTAATTACTCAACCAAAAAAGTACAGTAGATGCAAATAAGTTTTGAATGTCTCTATTGCATCCATCAAAAATGTAAACTAAATGGGAACAATCAATTAATCAATTTTGGTGGAAGTGAAATACTTAAATCACAGGATCAAATCAGATGACTTAGAGGGAAGGCATTAGGAATGATTTTTTTTAAATAAAGGCTTTTATTTTCAAAACTTATGTACGGATAATTTGACAACATTGGCCCTTGCATAGCCTTGTGTTTCAGATTTTCTCCTCCTTCCCCCCACCTTCCCCCTTAGATAGCAAGCAATTCAATATATGTTAAACGTGTTAAGATATATGTTAAATCCAACATGTATAAATATATTTATACAATTCTCTTGCTGCACAAGAGAAATCAGATGGAAAAAAAGTAAATGAGCAAGAAAACAAAATGCAAGAGAACAACAAAAAGAGTGAGAATGTTATGTGGTAATCCACATTCAGCTCCTATAGTCCTCTCTCTGGGTGTAAATGGCTCTCTTTATCACAAGATCATTGGAATTGGCATCAATCATCTCATTGTTGGAAAGAGTCACATGATTGTCCTATAATAGTGATATTATGTACAGTGATCTCCTGGTTCTGCTTATTTCACTTAGGATCACTTCATGTAAGTCTCTCCAGGTGTTTCTAAAATCATCCTCCTGATCACTTCTTATAGAACAATAACATTCCATAACATTAATATACCATAAATTATTCAGCCATTCTCCAACTGATGGGCATCCACTCAGTTTCCAGGTTTTTGCCACTATTGAAAGGACTGCCATAAACATTTTTGCACATGTGGGTCCCTTTGCTTCTTTTAAGATCTCATTTGGATATAGGTCCAATAGAAACACAGCAGGGTCAAAAGGTATGCACAGTTTGATAACTTTTTGAGCATAGAATTGCTCTCCAGAATGGCTGGATCCATTCACAACTCCACCAACAATGTATTAGTGTCCCAGTTTTCCCACATCCCCTCCAACATTCATCCTTATCTTTTCCTGTCATCTTAGCCAATCTGAGAGGTATGTAGTGGTATCTCAGAATTGTCTTAATTTGAATTTCTTTAATCAATAGAGATTTAGAGCACCTTCTCATATGATGAGTAATTATTTTAATTTCTTTATCTGAAAATTGTTCATATCTTTTGACCATTTATCGATTGGAGAATGGTTTGAATTATAATAAATTTGAGCCAAAACAACTATAGCAATTTAGTGTTTGATAAACCCAAGGACTCCAGCTTTTGGGATAAGTACTCACCATTTGACAAAAACTGCTGGGAAAATTGGAAGCTAGTGTGGAAGAAATTAGGGCTTGGCCTACACCTAACACCACATACCAAGATAAGATCTAAATGGATTCATGATTTGGTTATAAAGAGTGATATTATAAGCAAATTAGAAGAACATAGGATAGTTTACCTCTCAGACCTGTGGAGATGGAATAAATTTATGTCCAAAGAAGAACTGGAACTCCTATTTGAACACCAGATAGATAATTTTGACTATATTAAGTTAAAAATTTTTGTACAAACAAAATTAATGCAGACAAGATTAGGAAAGAAGCAATGAATTGGGAAATCATCTTTACATTTAAGGGTTCTGATAAAGGCCTCATTTCTAAAAATATATAGAGAATTGTCTCATATTTATAAGAATTCAAGCCATTCTCCAATTGATAAATTGTCAAAGATTATGAACAGACAATTTTCAGATGACGAAATTAAAACTATTTCTTTCTTTCTTTCTTTCTTTCTTTTTTTTGCTGAGGCAATTGGGGTTAAGTGACTTGCCCAGGGTCACACAGCCAGGAAGTATTAAGTGTCTCAGACCAAATTTGAACTCAGGTTCTCCTGATTTCAGGGCTGGTGCTCTATCCACTGCACCACCTAGCTGCCCCCAAATTAAAACTATTTCTAGTCATATGAAAAGGTGCTCCAAATCACTATTGATCAGAGAAATGCAAATTAAGACAACTCTGAGGTACCACTACACACCTGTCAGATTGGATAAAATGACAGGAAATGATAAAGACAAATATTGGAGGGGATGTGGGAAGGCTGGGACACTGATGCATTGTTGGTGGAACTGTGAACAGATCTAACCATTCTAGAGAGCAATTTGGAACTATGCTCAAAAAGTTATCAAACTGTGCATACCCTTTGACCCAGCAGTGTTTCTATTGGACTCATATTCCAAAGAGATCTTATAGGAAGGAAAGGGACCCACATGTGCAAGAATGTTTGTGGCAGCCCTTTTTTGTAGTGGCTAGAAACTGGAAACTGAATGGATGCCTATCAATTGGAGAATGGTTGAATGAATTATGGTATACGAATGTCATAGAATATTATTGTTCTGTAAGAAACGACCAGCAGGATGATTTCAGAGAGGCCTGGAGAAACTTGATTATGTGATGCTGAACAAAATAAGCAGAACCAGATCATTATACACCGAAACAACAAGACTATATGATGATCAATTGTGATGGACATGGCTCTCTTCAACAATGAAATGTTTCGACTGGGGGCGGAGCCAAGATGGCAGAGTGAAAAGGTGACTTTCTGCCTCTCCTCCGATCTTCTCTCAAATCAACAATAAAATAAGCCTCTGAACTGATCTTCAACTCAACGAACTCAGAAATATTTGGGCACAGCTCTCTGGATAACTTCATATCAGGTTAGTCGGACTCTGACAGAGAGATAAATAGATGACAACTGTGCAGGCCGGGAGTGAGGGTAGTACTCAGCTCAGCTCATCTTGGAAGAAATTCCAAACTCCAAACTCCAAACTCCAAATTCCAAACACCTGGAGTTTATCTGAGGCACTCGGGACACTCTGCCCTGATTGGGGGCAGGTGTTCTGGCAGACTTGCCTTGTTTAAGGAGTAATTCAGACTTAGTCCTAGCCCCCACCGGCCCAGCACCTTAAATTAATCGGCCGAAGCGCCCCAGGGCAAAATCTTCAGCCGGCCATTTCAGCCACCATTTTTTTCCCCTACCTTAAAGAGATATCCACACTGTCTAAAAACAATATGATGAAGAAGCAAAAGAGAGCTCTCACCATAGACAGCTTTTATCAAGGCAAAGAAACGACCCCAGAGCCAGAGGTTCCTTTAGATAAAAATCCAGAGAACATCAGCCAGGACCATGACTGGTCCCCTTTTCAAAAGGCCTTTCTGGAAGACTGCATAAAGAACCTCAAAAGAGAGCTGGAGGATAAATGGGAAAATAAACTGAAATCAGTGCAAGAAGGATACAGTATCTTGCAAGAAGGATATGATGCCCTGCAAAAGAGATATGAAAAAGACACCAATTTATTAAAAAAATAAAATTAGTGAAGTGGAAAAAGAGTGCAATGAACAAATTGGCCAGTTACAAAAGGAGCTTAAAAAGGTAACTGA
>JAJPUD010024539.1:0-18617 GCA_023553655.1 Myrmecobius fasciatus
AAAAAAAAAAAAACTGGACTAGAGTACCTCTTCCAAAATTTCAACTATATATTTAGCACTTCAATAAGTCAGTTAATGAGCATTTATTAATGCCTACTATATATCAGACACTGTGCTCATAAGCACTGGGAATACAAAAGGAGGCAAGAGACAGTCCCTACCACCAAAAAACTTACAGTGTGCTGGAGGAGACAAGAAAACAAATATGTACAACATATTTGTATCTATATGATTCAATATACAATACAAACAAGTATGTACAAATATATAAAGATACATACACACGTATATAGGATGAATAAGAAATAATTTTAAAAGGAAAGGCATTAGAATTAAGAGGGGTTTGGAAAGACTGCCTTTAGAATGTGAGATTTTATTTGGGACTTAAAGGAAACCAGGAGATGAAGATGAGGAAGGACAATGTTCCAAGCAAGGGGGAGGGGGGGAAGCCAGAGAAATGCCTGGACCCAAGAGATAGAGGATCTTATTCATAGAAAAACTGGGGGCCAGTGTCACTAGAAAGAAGAATATATGGTAAAGAGTGAAATATATTTAGGATGATAAGCTAGATGAGGGAGCTAGATTATGAAGGACTTTGAACACCAGAAAAGAATATTTTGTATTTGATCCTGGAGGGTGTTAGGGAATTTATTGAGAAGGATCAGACCTGAACTTTAGGAAAATCACGTTTAAGTGGGGAGAGACTTGTGTCAAGCAGACCAACCAGCAGGCTATTGTGATAAGGTGACAAAGGCTTATATGAGGGTGATGGCAGTATCATAGGAAAGAATGGGGCATGCTAGGGAGACGTTGCAAAGGGCCTTGACAACAGTTTGGATTAATTTGGAAAATGAGAGATACTGAAAAGTTGAGGAGGACACCAAAGGTGAGAGCCTCTAGGACTGGAAAGTTTATGTTGTTCTTATCGATATTCAGTAGAGAAGAGAGATTAGAGGGAAAGATAAGGAGTTTAATTTTTAATTTATTGAATTTAAGATGTCTATTGGACATCCAATTTGAGATGTCTGAATGGCAAAGGGAAATGTGATTTTGGAAAGCAACAAAAAGATTAAGGCAAGATAGGTAGATGAGAATCACTGGCATAGAAATGATAATTAAATCCATGGGAACTGATGAGATTGCCAAATGAAGTCGTATATAAGAAGAAGAGTGGAAGGTCTAGGTAAGAACCCTGTAGGTAAGAACCTACAATGATAGGTGAGTGTGACCTAGATGAGAATTCAGCAAAGAAGACAGAGAAGGAAGATAGGTAAGAGGGGATATCAGGAGAGAGTGGTGTCTTGAACATTTTGAGAAAAAATGATGATCCAACAATTTCAAAGACTGAAATGAATTCAATAAGAATAAGGATTAAGAAAAGGTCACTGGATTGCCAATTAAGACCATTAGTAATATCAGAAAGAAGTTTTGGGAGAATGATAAAGTTGGAAGATGGATTGTAGAAAATTAAAAGGAAGAGGAAGTGGAAGATAATTATTATAAATGGCTTTCCCAAAGATTTTATAACCACAAAGAGCAGAAGAGATGCAATATGATAGCAAGGATAGAAGGATGAAGTGATGGTTAGGTGTTTTTTGTTTGTTTTTTTGTTTGTTTGGTTGGTTGGTTTTTTGAGGATGGAGGAGACACGGGCATTTTGCAGGTAAGAGGGAAGGAGAGGGAATAGACAGAGATTGAAAAAGATTAAAAATAATTAATAGAAAGGAATAATCCATTGGAGGAGTTTGGACACAATATTGTACTGGTTATACAGGTAGAGATTAGCTTTAGTGGAGAGTAAGGCTATTTCTTTGTGTGAGATAAGAATAAAGGAGAAATATAATGGCAAAAAGCAAGTGAATAATATGAATCAAGAAAGAAGAGGGAAGAGGGAGTCATGGTAAATGGCCTCTATTTTTTCTTATCTAAGTGGGGTAAAGGGAAGAAAATTCAAGGAAGGATGAACTGTTAGTGAGTTAATAAGGGAGGTGAAGAAGATTGTCTAGCAGCAATGAAGTCTCAATTTGATAAGATAAAATTGTAATGTTCCCAATCTGTATAGTTGTGTGATTTTCTCTATCTTTATTCGGTAGCACATATGTAGAAGCAAAGGAATGATTCAAGGTTGAGCATTAGAATGCTGAAATAATTGGTAAGAAAAGGAGGCCAGAGATTCTAGAAGAAAGAATAGTAAGAAGAAAGAATCAATCTGGTTCACCAAAGGGTCAAAAAGGGGAAAAGAGAAGAGGGTAGATACTACATAGGTGGTAGCCTGAAAGAGCACTGAGGGACTTAGGTATCGAAGGTCATGATGTAGATGAAGACCAACATTTAGTAAGGGAAAGCAGAGCAAGAAGTGGGAAACCATTAGTTTATGGTCAGATGAAGTTGTTTACGCTTATGTTGCTTATGCAACAGATATTTCAGAGGGCATAGTAGAAGGACTGGATAGCATTTGGTTGGGACTTTGAGATGGGAGTTTTGAGGATGATGAGAATAAGGAATCAAATGGAGGAAATTAGGAATGGGATTTGAATGGACCTGTAGTGGTTCTGAATTAACTGGATTGTAAAGGAAATGCATAACAAGACATGAGTAAGTTCTTAATTGAATGAAACACCATACTCTTCTTCCCAGAAGAGTATAAACCTTGACACATATAAATACTACAAGAATCTGTTATTTCATCTATATAGGTTCTCTCTTTGTCAATGTGAATAACAACCCTTCCACAACTTAGCAGATGTTTAATGATTTTCAATAGCAAATATAGATAGATATACATATACATATACACATATATTTGGACCAAACCTATGATTTCATTGAAATACAAAACTCCTGATGAGGAAATGTTAGCTCTTCTTATATCCTCTCTATTAATGCATCCTCCCTACCAAAGCAGTACCTGCTCTATAAGTTATAGTCTGAGAACATTGCCTCAGGCACTGAGAGATTAAATAACTTTTCCTGAATCACACACAGCTGATATGAGTCAGAAATGGAACTTGAGCCAAATCTTCCTAACTCCAAATTTAGGAATCTATCTGCTATGTCATGCTACCCTTCATATGTATGAATATTTGAATCCAGGTTTGCTACCAAATTAAAACACACACACAGGCACACACTCAGAAAGATCACCATGACCTGTTCAGCAGTGTGAACTTCTCTAGAGATCTCTTAGGTTTCTATTACCCTTTCCTCTCGTTTCCTTCAGTGAGTGAAGTTAAGATCTGTCTACTTAGATGAGATTAACTTGTGATGATTTAAAAACTAAAAAAGAACTTTAAATAAAAAATTGCAAATAACTAGCAAATTGTTCTGATCTCCCAAGCAATTGGTTGATTGTCAGATGAAGGTGATCTCCCAGCCAGTTAAATTTAGCATAATCAGTTATTCACAAATTACCCTTCACTCTTACTATCAAAAAAAATTAAAAATTATTTTTTCTAGCAAACAATTATTAAAAGTATAAATTAACATCAAGCAAAACTTTTAAATAGAAGGAAAAAAAACTCCCTTAGTAATGAAGCTTATCTCCCATTGCATGAGGCAGCAGGAGAGTCCAATAGATTCACTATTCATTTCCTAACAGTTTCTCAGAGAAACCATAATTCTGTCACTCTATTAGATTCTCTTAATAAACCAAGCTATCCAGGTAAAGGAAAAAGCAGCATTTGCTATTACTATCTCTTCTGTCCTTCCCTCTAAGGAGATTTTTTTAAATACCCTCTACATGAGACAGGCCTTATCTGGTTGGGAAAAAATAGAACTTTTAGAATCTTTACTGACTTAAGTCCCTTCACAAGGCAACCAGTACAAGTCCCTGCCAAAAAGTTTGTTTATATGTGTATTTAAACACATATTTACACTAGATGTACATATATACACATACATATATACATACATATTTATGTATGTATATGTACATATAAATATATGTAGGGGAAGGTGTTGCCTACCAAGTGATCTACATATATTATAATATGCATATGGAGAGAGAAAGAGAGAGAGAAATAATGTGTCTGCTATCCAAGGACCAGCCTGTCAAAAAAAAAAAAAAAGTTTTGGTTCTTCTACAGCAGATATACATAGAGCTAGTATTCAAATGTTATCCTAACCTTGTAGGACTTGGCATAACAATCAGAAATTCAAAGTTATTCCCATATCTCCATACAATGATAATAAAACAAAAGAATAGAGCTTTATATACTTTGGTTGTTGGATCATTTCAATCAATCAATTTTTCAGTTGTGTCCAACTCTTCATGATCCCATTTGGGATTTTCTTGGCAAAGATACTAGAGTGGTTTTCCATTTCCTTCTTCATTTCATTTTACACATGGGGAAATTTAGCAAACAATGACTTGTCCAGGGTCACACAGCTTCTAACTAACTGTCTGAGGCCATATTTGAACTCAGGAAGAGGAGTATTCCTCTCTCTGAGCCTAGCACTCTTATCTACTGTGTCACATATAGGAAGTACTTAATAAGTATTTTTAGCTTTTGAGCACATGTGCTGGATCCACTCATTTGTTTCTCAGTGGGCAAGCATACACAACCTAAAATTGCTCAGGCTTCTGTGTTCTTCAAAGGCACTTCCTTATGACCCTAAAGAAACCAAATCTGGAACTTTCCTTGATCACTCCTTCTTAAGGTAAAGTTTCTAATAATGAAGAGGTAATTGGACATACTAGAAAAGGGCACCATTCTAAAAGTCAATGAAGCTTGGTTCTCCTCTCAATTATGCCACAAACTAGCCACAAATCCTAAAGCTTATTAAAAAAAAACTTTATAGATCCTAATTTCTTCATCTTTAGAAGTAGTAATAGTCATGAAGCTATTTTGAGAAGCTTAAATGATATATACTTGGCAATGTCTTCCAACTTTAGATCTATTCCCCAGTTCTTTATTTCCTGCGGCCTCTTTGGCTATATTTGCTTTTACAAGGTAAAAACATAGAAAGTGCCATACTAAATCATATTGATGACCATTCAGCCTAGGGGTCAGTTGCCAAAAGCAGTCCCAAGGGACATATTATTCCAATATCACTCAATAGCTTTATAACTACCAATCATAATTTTATCCAGATGGTTTGGAATTCTGGTCTATTTTAATATTTAGAAATAAAATCTTTGTTTGCTTTATCTGCATCATAATTTTGTAGATGACTCTCCCAACTTAATTGTCAGTTTATAAGCTGAAGAATGTTAATGTATCTGAAACTGTTTTACCAAGGAGTCAAGAAAAGGAAGGGATGGGGTTGATAGCCTGAAAAAGAACTGAGAGGAGGGAAGGATTAAATGATATAGTAAGGACTAAGAGCAAAGTTTGGAGTTCCAAGGAAGAGGGAGAGGTAAGATGATAACAGATTTTGATCAGACAAAGTAATTTCATATTTCATGAATATAGAAATGGAAGTGGAACACTTGTGTGTGATGATAAGATCAAGATCTGACCATCTTTATCAGTAGCTCTGATCAGGGTGAAGAAGTAGGAAGGACCTAGGAAATGAGCACATTAATGGAATGGCTGCTCACAATCGCAAGCTCAGCGCAGTTGAATGCAACTGCATTGGAATTGTAGGTGATTGAAGACAGTATCTGGAACATGATAGAAGAAAATTATTCGTGTTATGAAAACAAACATCAATGTAACCTGGTTAGTGACTGGTGAAATATGCTTACATATGTCCCTCTCAACAGCAGTTGGCACCATCTGTAGGAAAAATAGTATTTCTTAGGCTCTAAGTCATTAGAGATGGAGGACCATAGGATTAGCAGAGGAGCTAAAGTTCCAGGAATTGAACTGGAAATCCCAGTCTCTAATATAGTTGCTACATATTTGTGATGGGCATTAACACTAGAAGAAACCAGCCAAGTGTGCCATTTCCGTTTAAACAATAGTAGCCTTTTGTTTGGGTTATACCCATCTTGCAAAAAGAGCCATCTTGAATCACCCAATGTATAATAGGTAGCACCAGACAAAGAATGATTGTATGATCCCAAGTCATCTGTTCAGTAATAAATAAGATCTCAGTTGCTTCTCAAAATTTTACATGTATTGTAAATACAGAATATTTACAGGAGCTGTCACAGTATTGACTAGTAAGAGTTCTTAATACTGCTCCCTTTTGTGGCTTCCTCTAAATGATCAAGTGGGACAGGCGCTTTAGAAGATGATTTATATTTAGGAAGAGCTAAAAAGCTAAACATGGCAAAAGGCTATGCCTCAAGAGTTCAAGGATGCCTCCATTGTCCATCTCTATAAAAGTAAAGGGAATAGATTGTCTTGTGACAATCACAAGGGGGTCTCTCTCTCTCTCTCTTAGTTATTGCTAGCAAGATTCTTGCCAGAGTCTCCTTAATAGGCTGATACTATACCCAGAAAAAGGTTATCTACCTGAGAGCCAAGATTGCTTCAAAAGAGGCCGAAGAACATTCAATATGGAGTTTATTGCCCGATAACTCTTATGAGAAAAGCCAGGATCAGAGCAGAGGTCTGCATACAACATTTGTAGATCTGATCAAGGTCTTTAATACTGTCACTCATGAGGGCTAATGGAAAATTTTGTCAAAATTTGATTGCCCAGAGAAGTTCATCAGTATAGTAGTCCATTTTAAGATGGCATGCTTGCCCTGGTTCTGGACAATGGGCAATGCTCTCCAGCTTTTCCAGTCACCAGTGGAGTGAAACAAGGCTATGTGTGCATGCTCCCATACTTTTTAGCATGATGTTTTCAGTCATGCTGTCAAATACTTTCAATGGGAACAAACATAGCATCAAAGTCGGCTACCACACTGATGGTAAATTCTTCAAGTTGGAAAAACTACAAGCCAAAATTAAAGTAGATGGAGTATTGGTGAAGGATTTTTTCATTTGCAGATGATTGTGCATTCACTGCAGTCTCTGAAGCCCAGATGCAACAAAGTATGGATTAATTCTCCGCTGCTTATGCTAACCAACCATACAGGGAACCATAAGTTACAGCAAATAATGAAATTTTAAATGCTATGCATAAGTTCACTTACCTTGGCAGTATAATTTCCAGAGTTGTCCACCCTGATAGTGAGATTGACACATGCATTGCCAGAGCTAGCTCTGTGGTTGGGAGGCTCCAAAGGAAAACGTGGAAGGAGGAGAGGTTTTAGAGTGACTATAAAAGTGAAATCTATAGAGCCATTGTGCTGACCTCATTATTGTATGCCATTATTGTATGAAACCTGGATAATATAGCAGCTCCATGCCAGGAAACTAAATCATGTCCATTTGAATTGTCTTAAGAAGATTCTGAAGATCACCTGACAAGATAAGGTACCAGACACTGAGGTCCTTTCTCAAACTAAACTACCGAGTATTCCAACTCTGCTGCAGAGAGCACAACTCCATTCAAATGGTCACATTGTTTGAATGCCGAATGTATGCTTGCCAAAAAGATTATTTTAAGGAGAACTTAACACAAAGCAAACATTCACAAGGTAGTCAGAAAAAAAAATTGATACAAGGACACACTCAAGGTCTTTATTAAAAATTTTAGAATTGGTTGTATGACATACAAAACTCTGGCATAGGACTGCCCAGCATGGCGTGCCCTCATCAGAGAAAGTGCTGTATTCTCTGAGCAAAGCAGAATTGAATTGACTCAGAAGAAATGGGAGATGCACAAAATTAGAGAATCCACCCCAAATGTTTATAGGGACTATTTGTGTCTGACCTATAGTATAACATTCTGAGCTCATATTGTTCTGATCAGCCATAGTCAGACACTGTAATTTGATTCTAACCTAGTGATGTCATTTTGATCCTCTTCAAGAGTGAAGGGCAGCAACCAATGAATCCTAGTGCTAAATTTCCCTGGGAAGTTTAATTAGCAGCCTCATGAGCTAGCCATCAGTTCTTATCAATTTCATGTTTTAAGAATCACACCAAAGATCCCCTTTGGAAAGTGTTTATGCCTTCTGCCCCATCTGTCAAAGCAGCAGGCTTTGTATTACCTTCCCTTTTCCCAGAGCATCTCTTCATACTGATAACAATATTTGCCAAACCCACAACTATCCCAACTTCATCTTCAAATTTCACCAGTTCTTCAGCCCATACCACCTTGGCTTTCTGGTGAGGAAGACCTGGAGCTTAAGTCTGAAGCCACTCTATTGGGTTCTACTCTTAAGATCAGCTCTAATTACATCTAAGACAAACCAGGTTAGGATATAGTAAGCTATGGTATGGCCAAATAGATGCAATCTCTCAAACTCATTTCCTTTGGGAATTTTGTATCCCCTTGCTGATCTTAGTTGGGCAGTTTGCTGCAACTACAACAAGAATTCATCTTTATGGGACCAAGTACTAAGAAATGCCCATCTCAGTGACTTAAAAAGAGACAAAAGCTCTCCTTCTGAATACTCAAATCAATTCATCTAACTTGTAAAAACAAATCCTGGAGCTCCCAAGCCTATGGAATTCAACTGCAAAGAGCATCTCAGCATTAGCTATGTTAGACCATGTTCTTAAGAACCATTTATTCAGTGAGTCATCATTTTTCTATTTGAATTTTTCCTGCAAACCTGCCCAATTCTTTGAAAGAGAAGGTTTGCCCATACCCTGCTCCCACAGAGGTGAGAGTCACCTTTCTTCTCTAGAGCAAAAATAATTTTAGGGCTTTTTTTTTTTTTCTTTAACCACTGCTTGAATTTCCAATTCTCTTCTTCACTTCTGGTTTCATTTCCTATGTCATGATTCCAATCTCAGAAGAATACAATGGAGCTGAAATCTTTGGAACTATAACTTTTGGGTCAGAAACAATGAAGTGGATTCCTGGTTTCAACTTGTCAGTCTCCATCCCCATCAGAAAAGGCCCCTTTACTTCCATAGGTACTAGTCCCTCCAAATTCTTTGCATAGTCCCTTTACGCCAAAATCACAATCTCTAGTTGCTGAATATATTAAGCCAGTTCATTTCCAGTTTTATTATGCTGACAGTCCAAATTCTGCAAGATAGTTTATGGCAACCAAAAAGTGCTGGATGTGACATTTTAACCCCCCAGGCCACCTTTTCTAGAACTCAATGAAGTAATCTGTGACTAGGAGACAATGATATGCAACAAAGATAAAGCAGCACTTCCGTACATTCCTCCTCCTTATCTCCTCTCCCCAAAGAAATGCATCTAATAAAGAATGACAACTTAAGTGGATGTCAGACATTCATCAAGTTAAAAGGCCCCAACTACATGTAGGTAGGATTTTTTTATGCCCTTAAATGACTAGAAAGCTGGAGCTAATCAGGATCTGGAGTCCAGTTTTGATGCTTTTTGGGGTGAGGAAAATTAATCCCTGTTAAGGGAAAAAAGAAACCCTGGTTTCTTTTATATACCTGTTACCTGACCCTCTATGTGTATGTTCCTCAAGGATCTCTTCTTGGACCTCTTTATTTATTTATTTATTTTTTATATCTATTCTTATCCCCACCTACAACTTCAAGTGCCACCTTTAATAAATCATTAAATAAATCAGGAAGCATTTGTTAAGCATTATGTGACTTCTGACATTTATAAAGAACTTGAAAGTTTACAAAGACTTCTGTATATATCATCTTGTATGATTCTCAGAACAACTCTGTAAGGTGGTTACAGTTTGGCATATGAAGAAACTAGCTCAACAAAATTAAATTAAGTGTTGGTGACAGGCTTCAAATCCAAATCTCTCCTGACTCCAAGCCTAGTGCTCTTTCCAATATATCAGATCTCCTCTTCTGTACATGTGACTATTGTAATAGTCTCCTAACAGGTTTTCTCACCACTCCTCTCACCTTCTAATTTGTTCTTCATACATCTGCCAGAAAAATCTATCTTCTGTATTACTCTGGATGTAGACTTCTTTGCTCAAAATTCTTGAGTGGGTTCCTTCTTGCCTAGTAAATAAAATTCAAATACTTTTACCTTCCTTACAGGGACATCCGTCATTTGGTACTTATTTATCTTTCCAGATATTTCTCATACTTCCCATTACATACTCCATTCATTATGTTCCAGGCTAATAATAAGGAAGTTATATAATGAGTAATGAGGAACACAAAAGCTATAACAGGGGCAGAATGTGATCATCACAATAGAAGAGGTAAATTGAAAAATGTTATGGGTGTATGGAGAAAGGTAAAATTCCTTATGGTTAGGATGATCAGGGAATGTCTTATCAGTTGGGGGAGAGGGGTTTCAAATGGAGCTAAAGAATAAATAGGATTTCAACACACATATATACAGGGGAAAGGTATTCTAAGTATAATACTAACTACTATGTCCTCTTCTGCCTGCAGGAGAGATGTGTTAAATGTTACCCCTTCTTCAGGGTTCTCCAATACCCTTATAAGGAATGAGTATGTCAAGACTCTCCGCCAATGGCTCCAGCTCCCATTTATGATGTTCCCCTAATTATAGGGAGGGAGATGAATCCCCTATACCCTACACTCATTTATCCACTAAGTTCAATTAACTATGACTCCAGTCACAAAATTAAAAGATGCTTGCTTCTTGGGAGAAAAGCTATGGCAAATCTGCATACTATGCTTAAAAAGCAAACATCACCTTGCCAATAAAGACCTGTATAGTCAAACCTATGGCTTTTCCATTAGCCAAGTATGATTGTTAGAGATGGACTAAAAAGAAAGCTGCCATAGAAATAACACTTTGCAATTGTGGTGCTGGAGAAGATTTTTGAGAGTCCCTTGAACAGCAAGGAGATCAAATTAGTCAATACTTAAATCAATTCAGGCTTTTCACAGGAAGAATAAATACTAAAGCTGAAACTTGAATACTTTGGCCACATGATGAAAAGACAAGAGTCTTTGGAAAAGATTCTGATGGTGGGAAAGATTGACAACAAAAAGAAAAGAGGATGGCAGAGAATGAAATAGCATCATGAAACAATAAACATAAACTTGGAGAGACTATGAGAAATAGTGAAAGAAGAGCCTGGCTTGGTATGTAATTCATGGGGCAACAAAGAGTCAGACACAAATAAACAACTGAACAACAAAAATAATCGCAAACATGCAACCTTATTATGGCCTTTCTCCCTCCTGCCTTCCTGCCAATGATCTTCAACACTGAAGAAGAGAAGAGCATTGGGTTTATAGCTTAGTTCACTTCAAGTTCTAATGACAAAGTTTCCCTTGAATTTGAGTCCCAGGAACCTTGGCTTCCATGCCAAGCTGGCTAACTGCAACATCCAACCTGAAATTGTGCCTCCAAAGGTGGCCAGGACTCAAACTGCCAGGTCTGGTGGGAATTGCTGTCAGTACCTAAAACTTGAAGACAAAAGACATAGAACAAAAGCACCCCCAGGCCCGTTTCTTGGAACAGAGTCAAAAAGGGGGAGGTATTGCTCACTTGCAATTCAGTTCACATACCAAGATATGGGTGAATCCTCTTGACTCATTAGGAGAGAAGCTGGAGAAAAAAAATTGTCCCAGAATGGCAGTTTTTAAAGATAGAGCCTGGGGGCAGCTTGATGGCATAGTGGATAAAGCACCATCCCTGAAGTCAGGAGGACCTGAGTTCAAATCCAGCCTCACACACTTAATACTAGTTGTATGACACTGAGCAAGTCATTTAACCCCAATTGCCTCAGCAAAAATAAATAAATAATTGTTTTAAAAAAGATATAGCCTGTATGGCCTTACAGCTAAGTACAATACTCTTCTCTCTCCCCTCTTCCTCTCCTCCCCCCCAAACACACACACAGGAATACAGGAAAGGAAAGCAAGGCACCCAGCTACATATTAGACTTTGAGGTCATGAGCAGGGCAAGCTACCTTACACACACAGGGAAGGTCATTAAGGTAGAAAATACAAGATGAGTTCAGGTTTTAGTTTTTATAAGTAACTTGTTATAATGTGTGTTTGTGTAAGGTAAAATGGTAAAAAAAAAAAAATAAGCTACTATCGTAAATGATAAGGATGAAAAGAGGTTGGAGTCAAATTTTGGAGGATCTTGAAAGCCATGTTAAGGAATTTTTATTTTTTCCTGTATGCATTGAGAAGCATTTGAATATTTTTGATCAACATGGTCATAAGATTAGATATCTGCTTTAGAAAAATTACTCTAGCAACAGTGTTTAGGATAGAAAAAAGGTAAAGAGACCAATAAGTAGGCTGATTAAATTATCCCTGTGAGGAATACAAGGACCTGAACCAAGGTATGTTCTTGGACCACATTGTAAAATGCTATCAGTAGTTCTGGATAGTGATGACTTTGGGTCACAGGGTGAAAAACTAGTGTCTTTGAAAACAAAAACATCTTGTGTACATATATTTTCTTGGGCTTACTTGTAGCAAAAGTTTCAGAATCCTTGCAGTCAGATATTATGGAACCCTGAGGCTATCCTGGGCAAATTTGGATTTCAAAGTATAATCACTCTAACAAATCATTTATAGATTTCAAATGAGATAGATCCTAAGCATTTATTGTGGAACAGCTGGTGCAGTGATTGGAGCACCAAACTTGAAGTTAAAAAGATCCGAGTTCAAATCCATCATCAGACACTCATGAGCTGTGTGACCATGGACAAGTCCCTTAATCTCTATTTGTTTCAGTTCCTCATCTGTAAAATGTTCTGGGGAAGGAAATAGAAAAGCACTCTAGTATCCTTACCAAGAAAATCTCATAGACAAATGTCCATGGGGACACATAAAGTCAGATGCAACTGAATAACAATAAGCACTTACTATAGAATTCTGTTCTTTTCAGAGAACTTGTTCATGGTTATCTCTCTCTCTTTTTTTCTTCTGAGAGTTCCTTATCCAAGAAAAAAAAAAAAAAACAGCTTCTCAAGTCTACAGACATTCTTAAAAAATCTTTCCATTTGGATTTTTATTAAAAGGTTATTTTGCAAATTGAAGCATAAACAAAGTACTAAAAGGGAGATTTTGTTTGGTTTGATCTGCAGGCTCAAATTCTGTACCAATTTTCATTGCTTCCTTACTCAGCCTTTCCATTTCTTCTTTCCCCTTTCATTGATATTCTATTCTTCCTCTCAGCTTTCATATGTATTGTTCATAAAACTACTCTATTGATTTCTATGCAAACTTTGTATTCCTCAACTGTCCTTCCAGTTTCTGTTAACATTCTATTCCTTGTTCACCATACTACTATTGTTGCCACAGATGGATAGGAAGATGTAAATTAGGGGAAAGTTTTCAACCCAGGCCTCTTCATATGTTCCCTCAAAGTCTTCACCCTATACCAAAATCTTTCCTTAGTTATGGAAAGGGAAGTGGTGATAGCATAGAGGCCAGTAGTATCTTAAATGTGTCAATTTATATGTTAATATGTGTCAAATTACAAATGTACCACCTTTAGGGAAATACATGCTTGCAAAATTTTCACCAATTTGTCTTAACACTAGTCACTTCAATATTATTCTCTTCTCCTCTTCAGTTTTTCATGGCAGAAAGTCAACTGCAGAAGTATCTATTGATAACCAGTCCTCCCATTAATAAAAATTTCCACAGAATCATCATCATACATAATATAGATAATATAGACATACTATATTACAAACTAGAGTTTGTATATACAATTCCTAGTTTCTTTTTAGTTATTTGACTAGATCAGATATATAAGGAAAACTATAAACACTTGCTTTAAAAAGTTTTTTATTTTTCTTTCACAACATGACTAATAAGATAATTGTATTGTATAATCTACATCAGATTGCTCACTGTCATGGGGAAGGGGGTGATAAGGGAAGGAGGGAGAAAAAAATTGGAACTCAAAATCTTGTAAAAATGAATGGTGAAAATTATCTTTACATATAATTGGACAAATAAAATACCATTGAGGGAAAAAAAGTTGCTTTGGTCACAGAAAATATGCCATTTACCCAGAATCACCCAGCTAGTACATGTCAGCAGTAGGATTTGCATGCAAGTCTTTCTAATTCCAAGAACAGCCCATTATATACCACTCTTACATTTTAATAGTAATTAAAGTTTCCAAGAGAACTTTTAACTTCCCTGTTAGTAATCTTTACCATGTTCTCTAAGATATATTTCACAATGCATTTATTTTATTTTTATCCAGGAGGAGGAAATTCAAATCTAGTGAACAATAAGATACCCCAAAGTGCCGTGTTCAGCCTTCATCATTTAAGAGACAAAGTCAGCAGCTAGCAAGAAGGTGATTCTTTTTTGAAAAAGAATAATTTCTTATATAACTTTGGTATGTCAGCTTCTCAAAGCAGGAGAGAGAAGTATTGATCAGGCTAAAGCTTATTGACTAAGCAGCCAAGAGGAAGCATGATGGTCAAAAACAAAAGCAAAAGCAAATCTACTCTTTGTTTTGGCACAGAATGCCTGAAAACCACTTATTTCCATCATTTTTACCCTACAAAGTGACAGATCTATAACTCCTGCTGTTTATGCAGATACATTTTCCAAAATCACATTGTGATGAAAAATCCTAAAAATCCTAAGTCTGTGATCTAGACAAGCTGTATGCTTCAGGACACATATTCTTCAAAGTAGATACTCTGCATAGCTTTAGTTACTTTGGCTTTCCAATATCTGGAAGTGATATGTGAAGGTACGTAGTTAGGAATTTTTTTGGCTCATTGACAGCTCATCACCACCCAAATAATTTTCATCCCTAAGATTTGCAAAATTGGGTAAAAGATCTCATGTAAGATTGTATAGTGTGATTGAAACTGTGCTGTTTCACCTGTTAACCTTTGGCTTCTGTCAAAAGTTCAGAGATTAAAATAAAGGGTATAGGCCTATTGCTAACATCTATGTGACTTTTTTCAGGACATTGGTCTTCTTAGCCTAAGGAGAATGCTTCTCTGCCTTATAACTCTACCCATTTGAATAACTGCTTTTATAAAGCTATGTTCTAGGATGTTTAAGAAGGTATTATGTATGAAGAAAGATATAGGGTATACTGTTCTGGATATGATAGGTGAGGAGGAACATGGAATATGAGAACAGTGTACTAGACGTCATGCCAGATCTAGCCATTTAAGACTAATGCATTGTATTTTTTTCTGTTGATCATATGTTTTTCCTAAGGTCCCTTTAGTATCCTATGCTTCACATAATTGCTTGTCATATATTTTGGGATTTATAATAAAAAAGGATTCACATAAATTTTTGTGTAATGATGTCATATTATGATTTACTATCCATTTGCCCAAATCATTCATATTAATAGCTCCCCATTAGGTCCCTCAGGAATAACCTGTACATTTTCAGAACACTGTCAACAATAGTTCATGCCACTTTGTATTAAGTATGATATCTTGGGCATATGTTTTGCAAGTTGCATGAGATTGTTCTGCCTTTCTTTTTAATTTTGTAGTTGCTATAGAAATAGTGCAATCACAATGTTGTGAGGAGAGCACAGGAGCATCTAAAAATGTACAATAAAAGTTAACCGATTCCCTGATTCATCATTGCTTCCAGCTGTCTTTTTTTGTAATGATTATCCTGTTCACATTGGGAATATAAAAATACAGTCAAATTAGCATCAAAGATTATTGCCAATAAGAAATCTCATTCTTGATAATTTCCCCTTTCACCTCCCGCCATGAAGCTATTAGTATTTAAGGCTCAGAGTCTATTCTCAGACAATTTTCCCATAATTAGCATAGTTTACCTGCTTCGAAACACGTTTAGACTAGAGCACTTTTCTTTGCACTTTAAGTTTATATCATTTCAAAAGATCTAAATGTCTCCAATTCATTAAACTTAATAAAATATTGTCTCTTTTGATTTCTTTTCTACAGGATCTCCCCTGCACCCTGGGGTGTTCAGAGCTGATCAATATATTTATGCTTTGATTTCATTTATGGAAAGTTGCAGCTGAAGTATATGCTTCTTAGAGCATCTTACCATTTACTACCTCAAATAGCACTTCCAAATCAGTCTCTACACAGAACAGTTTTGTCCTTGGTGATACTCCATTGTCATAAATCAATAAATGTTGGTCTGGGAGTATCCAATATCTGGGGTAAAGGAGGACAGATACAGGAAAATCTATCAACCAAATAAATGGACAAGCAATATAATAGATTATACCTAGTTCAAAGAGAAAACTCTGAGTAAGTGGATAATGTGTATGTGTCTGAGGTGTGAGTGGAGGGATGGTAAGTAAAGAGTCAGAGACAGAGGAGAGAGAGAAGGAGAGAAAGAGATGGAGAGAAGAAGAAAAGAGAAAGAGAGAGAGAGAGAGAGGAGAGAGAGAGGAGAGAGAGATGGGAAAGAGAGGATTTCAAGAATAGTAGAAATGTAGGGAAATAAAGATAAAAAAAGAATGAAGAAAGAGTTCAATCCTTTGTGCCTATATAGAGTGATAGTCAAGTAACAAGTATCTTTGTTGGATCCTGAGTGGCCCCACACCTAGTCAGCCTTCATTAAACTAGAAATTCTCTTAAAGAATCTCACTTTAGTTCAGGTACAGTGCCAAAATACCAATAATAAGAAGAATTAACTCAGATAATAGCATTTCAGTGTTTTCAAAGTGATATAGATAGATGGATGGATGAATGGATGAATGGATAGATGGATGAATGGATAGATGGATGGACAACAATTACTTTGGAAGATAGGTACTATTATCTATTTTACATATGAGGAAACTAAGACATTGAGATAGCTATCAAAATATATAAAGTTCACAGGTCCAAGATTAAGATTCCATGGCTTAAGAGTCTTTCATTTCTCCATCTTCAAGGGTTTCTGATTATAATAATGACAATGGTTAATCAAGATCCTACAGTGACAGTAAGACAGGAGTAGATGGGCCAAATATCCAGAAACTTTTGAAATATCTATAGGGAAAAGTAAAAGATGGAGATTAAGCAGTTTTAAGCAGCCTTCAAAAAGACTTCAGTACCCATTTGTTGGAAAACTACACAATTATGAGGGAGAGCCAAGATGTCAGAGTAAAAATAGGAACTCACCTCTAACCCCAACCTTCCCCAAATTCCTTTAAATAATGACTCTAAAAAATTTTTAAGAGAACACACAAACATGGAGTAGAACATTTTGAAGCTGAAGACAACTTAGAAAGTCAGCAAGAAAGGTCTGTGGCACCAGGAGGAGAGTTCATTGTGTAGTTCTGGTGGAGGCTACACTTATACAGCCCCAGTCCTAGACCCAACTCTGGTCCCTGTGCCAGCAAAGCAGGCATAGGGACTTCTGCATCAGTGGCAGTACTGGTGGCCCTACTTTAACAAAGAGTTAAAAGCTAAATAATAGGCTAAGAAAATGATCAGACAACAGAAAAAGATTCTGACCATAGAAAGTTACTATGGTAACAAGCAAGATCAAAACACACACAAAAAGAAAATGTCAAAGCTCCTAAATCCAAAGCCTCCAAGAAAAATAAGAATTGTTCTCAGGCTATGGGAGAACTCAAAAAGGATTTTGAAAAGCAAGAGGAAAAATTAGGAAGAGAATTGAGAGGGTGCAAAAGGAAATGCAAAAAGCTATAAAGAGAAGAATGCTTTAAAAAGCAAAATCGGCCAAATGGAAAAAAAAAATAGGTACAAAAACTCACTGAGGAAAATAATCCCTTAAAAATTAAGCAAATAAAAATTAATATTTTATAAGAAATCAAGATTCAATAAAAAAAACAAAAAAAGAAAAAAATTAGAAGAAAATGTGAAATATTTAATTGTAAAAATGACTAACCTAGAAAATAGATCCAGGAGACAGAATTTAAAAATTATTGATCTCTACCCAAAAGTCATCAAAAAAGTGCCTGTCATCTTTCAAAAAATTATCAAGGAAAAATGTCCTGATATTCTAGAATAGAAATGGAAAGAATCCCCTGATCATCTCCTAAAAGAGATCTCAAAATGAAAACTCCCAGAAATTTTATAGCTAAATTTCAGAGTTCTTGGGACAAGAAGAAAATATTTCAAGCATCCAGAAAGAAACAATTCTAATGGAGTCACACTCAGAATAACACAAGACTTAGCATCTTCTATATTAAAAGATCAGAAGGTGTGAAATGTGATATTCTGAAGAACAGTGGAGCTAGGATTACAACCAAGAATCACCTACCCTGCAAAACTGAGAATAATCCTTCAGGGGAAAGAGTGGGCATTTACTGAAATAGAGGATTTTTTAGCATTTGTGGTAAAAAGACCAGAGCTGAATAGAAAATTTGATTTTCAAATATAGAAGATAATCAGGAAAATGATATTATAAGGGACTTCATACAGTGTATCTCTTTATATTACATGGAAAGATATTTATAACTCATTAAAACTTTATTATGGTAGAAGGAATATATAGAGGGCACAAGTGTGATTTGAATATTAAATGAGTAATTTTAAAAATGAAATTAAGGGGTTAGAGAAATGTTCTAAGAGAAAGAAAAAGGGGAGAAGCGGAAAGGTGTAAATTATCTGCCATAAAAAAAATCAAGGAAAAGTTTTTACAGTGGAGGGGGGAAGGGGGGAAGAAAGGAGTGAGTGAACTTAGAATTACCTCAGAAGACATAACATACACACCCTTCAGAAAAATACAAGTGGAATGGGATATGGGAAGAAGGGAGGGTGATAGAAGAGAGGGTGTATTAGGGAAGGGAGAAGCTAGTAGCAAAACACCATTTTTTTTTT
>JAJPUD010024540.1:0-18617 GCA_023553655.1 Myrmecobius fasciatus
CTTTCTGTGAGTATTTTCATGCATTTTGTTTTCCTTCTTAGGTTGTTTTTTTCTTCTTCTCTTTCTAGATCTGATGTTTCTTGTGCAGTAAGATAACTGTATAGATATATATACATGTATTGTATTTGTCATTTAGTTTATCCTATTTAGCATGTATTAGATTACCTGTCATCTAGGGTTGGGGGGAAGGAGGGGAAAAGTTTGGGAAAAAAAGTTTTTGCAAAGGTCAATTTAGAAAAATCACTCATATGATTTGTAAATAAAAAGCTTTATTAAAATAAAAAAAGAACTAGGAATTCCCTACAGTTTATATTTATTTCTATGTTTTCTTAGATTGTATTGCCTGTATTGTCCTTTTCTTAACTATCTAAAAACTAATGTTTCTTTAAAGATGAGGTCAAGCCTCAAATTTTCTATAAAACCTGTAACCTACATGACCCTCAGGGAACACTTTTATTTTCAAAATTGCTGTATACTTAGAGACATCATGAATCATGCTACTTAGAAAAAAGATTTCAATGACTCCTAAGCTTATATTCTAGGGACCTCATGGAAAATATGGGTTACATATGTATTGCAAGTAATTCACAAGTTCTTATATGAATGCCTAAATAATCAAACATTTTATCTTATTCATAAATATATACATATATTTCTAGAGTTCATGTTAATGCTAAATAAAAATAATCATTTCAGTAGAAAATTAAAGACATAGTATTTGTTTTTTCTATTTCATATTTCCTCAATCAAAAAATATTAGATGCCAAATTTTGGAAGAGACATCACTGAGTTGTTAACTGTTGTTTTTGTTGTCATTCCATCATTGTCATCATCATTGCTGTTATTGTCTTCTTCCTCCTCCTCCTTCTTTTTCTCCTTCTCTTTTATTTCTCCTTCATGCTTACATCTCAAAGTGGACCAATGACATTGAGAGAATGTCTTGACTTTCAAGTGAATAGAATTTAAATGAGATAAATATGTGAAAAATCATCAGCCTCATTCCCTCCTCTAGTCATTTAAATCCAATAGCAACATATAAATTAAGAATGCCAGGGGCCCTATGAGACCTTGGTCTTTTTGAGTTAGGGTCTTTTCCATGTCTCAGTTTGTCTGAGGCAATAGAAATTCAGCAATTAAAAACCAGGCAAGAAGTGAAGCAAAAAGAAGTCTCCTTTGCCTTCAAAAAGGAATCAGTCCAGGAGGAAAAGTTTCAACAGAACAGAAACAATTGTTATTTGCACTCACTGAGTCTTCAAAACCGAAAAAGTGATCAAATGATGCTTGGATTATTATTGTCCAATCAGTGAAAGTCAGAGGGGTTCATGATTAAAGTCAACTCAAGTAGCTCCATTTGAATCATAGTGGGCTTTATCATTCTGGCTTTTCAGAGCTGTATTTCAAGAAATAAATGTAAACTACATGAAACAAAAGTCTTAATTGTACCAGTTTTTTTAATAAACAATGACAGATTAAATAAATAGGGGGAAAAGCAGCCCCCAAACTCCTACATACGTTATCAAATATAAGAGATAAAAATGTATATGGACAGAACACCCACATATGAGAGACTCACTCCCCATGCGGACAGAAAAGGAAAGGAAGAGGAAGAGGAGGAAGAAAAGGAGAAGGAGATGAAAGAGAAGACATAGCAGCATTACTCAATTGGAACTGATGGGTTGGGTCCCCAAGGGCAAATATTATTACTAACAAATTGTTGTTCATCCTTTGTTCTTAGAGTGGACCAATAACATCAGGATGATGATATCTTGACTTACATGAGACAGATTTGTGCAGTGGTATTAACTCTCTTCCAGAGTCAAGATTCAGTGGTAAGGCACATGTCAAGACTATTCCATCCCATGAGCTATAGAATATGCAAAAGAAAGTCAAGATGGACAAGTATCTCAAAATCATGCTGTAAAAGTGTTGTTGAACGGATATGAGAATGATTAAACTATAGAAGAAGCAATTTTAGGCTTAAAGTAAGGAAAATTATCTAATAATTAGAGCTATATAAAAGTTGAATGGGTTGCTTGGGAAACTATTATGTTCCCTATGGACCTTAATATCCATTCTCCAGTTGTACCCTAAGGACACCAGGCCATTACAACTGCCTTGCCACAGAACTATAAGGATTATATAGTAAGTCCTCATTTTTAAAAATTCATTTATTAATTACCATTTAATAGAGATCTACATAAAAAGGCTGCATAACCACTTATTTTAGAAAATATTTTTATTCTGATTCAGATTGGATCAAGTGCTCAATGAAGTTTTTCCCTACCTGACATCCTTTTATTCTATAATGCTATAACAGTACAATTACTATAATGTGGATATTCATGTGTTTTCTTGATGATTAAAAAATTGGTCTTAAAAATGCTTGGAAACTATTTTCATGTCCTAGAATCATTGAAATGTTACTCTGGCATATATATGGAGAAGGGAAAGAATAAAGCCAGGAAGGCACTGGCACGCATTAGGCACTTAATTGGTATTTATTGACTAATTGACTATTGCAAGGCATTTTAGCTGGATGATTTCAAATAATGCAAAGAGTTAAAGAAGCATGAGAACTGCAAAAAGTCCACTGCCATGTCTTTCATTACTCTCATATAGGTTTGCAAAAGTTTTCTTGGACTCCTTCACATTTTACATGTCAATTATTCCTAAATTTTTGCTACTATCACTGAGATGCATCACATCACAGATTAATGATATAGAAGCATATTCTTATGAAAATGAAACTAAAAGAATAAGTTTTCTTTAAATCCCTAAAACATAGCTTAATTTTTATTTGACTCAGGTTTCTAAAGATCTAGTGCTTATTTCTTTGACTGCTTGAAAAGAAACATGAGCTATTTTTCTCCAATCAGATTTAGATACCAAACTGATAAATGTGAAGAACCTCAAGAAACCAGCACTAGCTTTCATAATTTAAGGCATTAATTCTCTTAGGTTTCCAGCAGGGCATGTCTTTCCTTCTCATAGCAATCTTTGTTTTTGTTCCTATTGTGTCTCTTAACTCTTATATTAGAGTTCATAATTAATACTGCATTAAATATTTTAATCATTTTGATTACTTATATAAATATATCTAAGGTATATGCATATGTAAATATGTATATACATATGCATATATGTGTGTAATAGCCCTAATTAACTAATGTGTTTTTATGATATCTAACTTTTGAAACTTGTTTTACTTAAGATGAATCAATAGGAACATTATTATTTTCTATTCTGAAACCTTTTGTTGTACTCTTTCATTTTCCTATTTCAAGAAAAGTAAAATATTCTTAAATGCTGGAAAGTTCTTTGATTTCCTTCGTATTATGTATTGCTTTAGATTTAAATATTTCAGTGCTTTCTAGGTATTTTATTATATCAGTGTAGGTATTTTCTCACATCTAGATTATTGTCCAGTACACCCATAATGTGTTCATAAAAACACATCCTTCCTAAAATCTCCTAATATGCTACAATGTTTTCTCTAAGTATTTTGAAATTTCCTTGAAATTCAATTTTAACTGATAATGTTAAACAATTACCACAGCAAAGAAATCAAGAGTCTAGAAACTTCTTCACTCAGAAAGTATATGATCTCCCAGCCAAGTAGAGAATTAAAAGCCAGGGACAGAACTTCTTTAGAATATAAGCTCATTTAAAAAAATATTATTATATAATGGTAGAAGATTATAAGTACTATCAGCACATAAAACAGCAAAAAGCAGTACAGAAAGAGAGGGAAATAAATCCTCAGAAGGCTTAGCGTGAGACCAAGCCAAGTTAGATAATACCCAAATCATCTATATATTAAACTGAAATGAGGACCAAAAAAAGATAGAAAATTAAATATAGTTGCCCATATTTCTATAGTAATCTGTTCTTATTGCCAATGACAGAAGAGCTAAACGATTTGGATTTTTACACTTCAGTCCCCAATGTGAGAAAAGAGAAATGACACAAGAAATGAAGCCTAGAAAAGCAGTTGAACCTGAACATATATATGTAGAATAAATCTGTGATAAATGTGATATAATTTTAAAAACATTTGAGAATTGATTTTCAACATATCTATCATCTCAGAAGACATCAAATGGTCCCTGACATTTCTTCCGTCTTTAGATCCATGATCCTATATACATGGAAAAAGGCAGAGACAACATTGTTAATCAAATAACATAATAGAGATCATCTGCAACAACCAACCTATATGCTTGTATTTAAATACCATTAAAAATTAAACAAAGAGGGTTAAACATTTTAAATATAAGCAATGGATAGAATGAAAGCAAAATTTCTCAATTGAGGTTTTTCTGAAGAAAAATATCCACTTATCTCCATCTATGGAAAATACATTTTTCTTGAATCTGGTATGATCAAAATCACCCAGAAAAACTTGATGGATGAAAAATGAAGGCAAGATGGACATTATCTGTACTAGGTTGGTTTTAGTGCACTTTGTATTTATAAACAAAGAAAATTTTAATATTATTAATTTTCAGCAAAAAAATTGTTGATCTTGAAGGCATTAAGCATTTTATCAATCACTGATAGGGATGGTTTCAGAATAGAAAGTTGAATTTGTGAAATAAAGCTCTAGTTAAGAAAATACTATCTAATGAGATGTGGTTTTCTGCACAATGGATTTAAATATAGGAATGATGAGTTTCTTGGACATTAAAATAGTCTGGTTAAAAAAGTTTTAGGTAAAGTATCCCATCCATTGTTTTGGGTAAAATGGAGAGCTATAAACTAGATAACAGGTCAATTAGGTGGAATCAAAGTTACAGAAATCACTAAGTCTAAATAGTAGTCAGCAATCTGGTGGCTTAGTAAAATGATTTAGCACTGTAACTAAGGAACTGTGTTTACCTTTTTATATTTTTATTCATATTTTACATTTTATTTATATTTTTATATTTTACTTACCATTTAATATTACTATGAATGACTTCAAGAAAGCAAAAGATATCATTCTTATGATATTACCTTAAAATACAAATTTATCAAGCACAGCTAACATTGATAATGGAGTTGAATGTTTTTAAATATTTTTTAAAAATATTTTATAGGGCTAATGCATTAAGCTGAATTTAAAAAGATTAATAGGCAAAGTGTGAAGTTTTAAATTTGGGCTTAAAACCAACTTCATATTTAGAAATTGCGATAATTTTGACTAAACATGTTTTCCTGAAAAATAATCTACTTTACATAGACATCACTATGCATTTGAATTAACAGTATGAAATTGAATTTTACAATGCTAATGTTCTCAAAAGTTTTATTTTAGCATTTAGAATTAGGAAGGCAATTGTCTCTCTATTTTACCCTGATCATAGAACATAGAGAGAATTATGTTCAGTTCTGTGTTCCACATTTTAGTAAGGACATTTATAAACTGGTAACTGCCAAGGGTAGGGCAACAAATATAACAAACAGCCTTAATCTTGTGCCACATGAAAACCAGTAGGAGAAACTGGGATTTTTAAATTAATCACGAAAATGCATGTGTGAGGATGTTGATGATACCTGCTTTCATATATTTGACAGATTTTCATGCTCAAGTGGAATTAACTTTGTTTTATTTTGCTCTAGAGGACAAAGTGAAAAATAATCATGGAAATTATAGAGACAAATTTAGGCTTGACATGAGCAAAAATTTCCTTATGATTACACCTGCTTCTGGAAGTAGAGGGTCCTTCCTTATTGGAGGTATTAACCAAACTCTAGTTAACATCTTCTTGGGTACTTTGTAGATGGAATTCTTGGTAAGGTATAATTATTAAATGACTTACTAAATGATCATATGACCTTTAGGAGACCCTTCCAACTTTTAGATACCATCTTTTGGAAAGTATAAAGAAATTTTTGGAGTCTACAAAAGACCATCATATGTTGAGTTTATAAAATACAATGAAGTCCAGACACATGATTTGAGGTAACTAAATGTTTAAGCCAAACATCATGTGAAATTATATTTTCAGTCAACTGGTTTAGTTAGAATTAGCAAATGATTATCCTATTATTCATACAACTCCTGTTCCTAGTCCAATCAAATTTAATTATGGAAAATTCTTCCATTTCCAAAAAGAAAATTCTAAGGGAGTGGGGAGAATCTGAAACAAGTACATAAGTTTTACAATGATCCCTCATTTAGTTTGCTTAGTTACCAACTTTGAATATAAAAATATGTCTGTCAGAGTAGCTAGCTGGCACAGTGAATAGAACATCATCCCTGAAGTCAGGAAAACCTGAATTCAAATCTGGTCTCAGACATTTAATACTTCCTAGCTGTGTTACCCTGGGCAAGTCACTTAACCCGAATTGCCTCAGCACACACACACACACACACACACACACACAAAAGGCTGTGGAGTTTTTCTTCTTTTTAGGGATAGTGTATCCTTACCCCCCTCTCCTAATCACCATTACTTCCAAATGAAAGTGCTTCCAAGGGAATCTTCACTTTTAACAAATAAGATAAAACACTTCAACACACTATTCATATCTGAAAATGTATTCTTGATAAATAGAAAATTTTTAATATAAGTAATGGTAATACAAAGCAAATATAAATAAGAAGATCTCTTCCCTCAAGGTGGTTGTTTTAATGGTAAAAATCAACAGAGAAAAGAATAATAATAATTTCACATCTATATTCTAGTATCTATTGAGGTGGAAGAAGCATAATTTTTCATTAGTGAGGGATGTGCTGGTAAATGTTTAACAACAAGATATAGATATAGATGATATATAGATAACCTCTCCTTTATATATATATATGTAGATATATATATATATACACATAATATGAGGGAGTGTATGAGGGGTGCATCTATTATATGTATGGATATGACCATATATATAGAAATGTATATGCATATAGATATATTTCTTTATATAGATATAAATGTATATCTAGAAAAAACTATATAATTATAACATGTACATATACACATATATGCATACAAAATGTTTCCTCTTTCACTTTCTTTGAGTGTATGCCTAAATATACTTTAGAAACTTTTAAGATTTTGTTTCAGTTTATTTTCTAGAACAGTTGGAATAATTATTTAATTAGTAGTTATGTTCAAGTCTTCATAAGTATTTCTGAGGTGTCTTAATATAGATTAAGAAAGAAGAAGCCTATTTTGCATGGGGTGTTGTAGATTAAGGAGTAGATCTTACCACAAATGACAACAGAAAAAAAAAGATGCTTTTCAAGAAAATTGTCATTTGAGTTTTTACTTATTTCCCAGTTTTTAAACATTATTCACTTTTAACTAATCATCTAAATAACTCTCCCACTATACTTTTTGGAAGTTTTGCCCAATCAGTGTTTCTAGATGATTAAACTATCCTTCCTACAAAATAAACTGAAAGCAGCCAGTTTCTGTGCTTCCACTGGACATAAATGGCATACTTGAAATAAATTTTCTCGTTAATTTTCAGCAGTACTTTATATAGAAGTTCCCTATAAAGTAATTAAAACAAAATCTAGTTTGATTTCAAATTAGTTCACTTACATTTTAAAGAAAAGAAGTAGCCATTATATACCTCATCCCTTCTGAATAGGTAACATTCACCTGATAGAACAATAGCATTTTAAGATTTCCAAAAGCTCTCTCATGTCATTAGTAAAGAAAATTCAAATTAAAAGTATATGAAGAAGAAAAATGTGTGCTTATTTGATTTCTTCTGTCTTAGATTTATGCAGTTTCTTCAAATTTGCAGAACCATAAAAGCTGAGTTGTTATCCTGGCATACGGAACACAAATGTCCAGCTGTGGACAGAGTACAAGGGTACTATCACATTCTTCACTTTGGACATTATTTTGCACTAAGTCAACTTAAGATTCCTTTACCTTTATTGCCAAAAATACACTGTTTTGAATCATATTGATATGGCAATGCCTTAAAATCCCCAAGGTCTTTTTTTTTCCTTTTTTACATAATTATTATCTAGCTAATCATTCCCTTATAATGTATTTTGCACTTGTTTTTTTTAAATTATTAAAGCTTTTCATTTTTAAAACATATGCAAAGATAAATTTCAACATTATAGCAATACATTGTATTCCAATTTTTTTTCCTTTCCTTCCCCTCAATCCCTCCCCTAGATAGCAAGTAATTCAATGGTAAATATGTGCAATTCTTCTATACCTATTTACACAATTATCATGATGCACAATAAAAATCAAATCAAAAAAGAAAAAATGAGAAACAGAACAAAATGCAAACAAACAACAACAACAAAGCGAAAATACTATGTTTTGATTTAGACAGAATCCTCACAGTCCTCTCACTAGTTGTAGATGGTTCTCTCCATCACAAGACCATTGGAAATGGCCTATATCACTTCACTGTTTAAAAGAGTCACATCCATCAAAATTGATCATCTTATAATGCTGCTGTTGCTGTGTACAATATTCCCTTGATTCTACTCATTTCACTTAGCATCAGTTCATATAAGGGTCTTCAGGCCTTTCTGAAATCATCCTCCTGATCATTTCTTATAGAACAATACTATTCTGTAACATTCATATACCATTCATCCATTCTCCAACTTATGGGCATCCACTGAATTTCCAGTTCCTTGGCACTAAAAAAAAAAAAAGAGCTACTAAAAACCATTTTGTGCATGGGGGTTCTTTTAGCTTTTTTATGTTCTTTTTGAGATGCTCTTAACTTTTCAAGCTAAGACTATATTTATTGCTTTTAAATCCAAGTCTACTGAATGTTTCTGTCATTTCATTGAGTTACCTAAAAAGTAGGCTGGCTATCCTTTTAGCTTCAGATCATTGTGAATTTAATAACTCCGGTGCATATATGTGTGTATATATATATATATATATACATATATATATACACATATATGCACCGGAGTTATATATATATGCATATATATATATATATATATATCTGGCTTGCAAAGAAATATATTTATATAATTAAAAGAAATTTTTTTCCCAACACAGGTTTTAAATACCTTGATACATCATGGTGACTCTTCTGTTCAGGCAAGAAGGGATATGTTTTTTTCTGTATAGATTGGAGTGTTTGCTCTAAAGGGGACCGAGAAGCTTTCCTAGGGATTTGGTTAGCCTAAGGAACTTATACTTCAAGTATTGATTTATTACTTGCTAGAAGATTTGGCATATGAGCAATTGTGATCCAGAGGATTTTCAGAAATTTTCATGTGGAGATGCATAGCTGACAGTGTTGCCAATTTCTGTTGGGAATATAGAGGCAGGAAGAAGCAGCACTTCAGATTTGTAATTTATTTTTTATATTTTACTTCCTTGCTAGAATATAATCTTTGTGAGTTAGTATGGTTTAATATTTTAAATCTTTGTATACCCAACATCTAGCAACTTGACTGGCAAATTATAAGTAATAAATTCCTGTTGATTTATCCAAGTCATTGTTAAAGGTTTTCAATAATACTTGGCCATGAATACTTCACTGATGATTTCTGCTTGAGATCCTGTTCTAGGTTCAGATTAATATTGCAATAACTATTCTTTCTGTGAGGCTCTTACATATTTCCAAAAATACCTTGGAGATCACAAATAAATACTAGAGGACAGAATGGGATGGGAGTTCTAGTATCTAGTCAGGCACAAAAGAGAAGTGTTATAGGAACTGGGGTATAGCAAGTTGAGAAGGTTACCTAATTTCCAGTAACAGAAAATGACATCCAGAAACAATCTAGTGGAGACAAGCCAACAAGGATTTATTAAGCACCTACTCTTTGCCAGACTGTGATAAATAATAGAGATGTAAAGAAAGGTGAAAAACATATCTTCCTGTCAGGAGTTCACAACTAGTGGTAGAAAGAACATGCAAAAAGCTATGTAAAAACAACTCTGGCCACTGTTATTTTCCTATTAAACCATATTGTTCAGGATATCATGAGACTTTGTAAAAAGCCTTGTGAAAATCAAATAATATTGTAATGTATAATATTTCCCTAATCAAGACATCTAATAATCTTGTTGAAAGAGAAAAATTAGTCTGGCATTGCCTGTTCTTGATGAACAACTTCCTTTCCTAAATGCTTTTAAAACATACCTGTAATAATATATTCTATAATTTGAACATGAAGCCATGTTAAGGTATTGTACCAATAATTTAAATAATGCATTTTTCCCCACAAGAATAAAGGAGGAGAGCATTTTTTATTTCCATTCCCATGACATCTCTCCTATTCTTGCAGATTTTGAAAAGATCTCTAACAGCAAAGCATTCATAACTAACAATTCTTTCCTTGTCCTGGAGAAGATTAGAAGGGAGTGAAGTTTATCTCATGGGGACCAGCTACTGTTGTCCTACAACCTTTACAATTATATTTCATTTCAATTTTCTGTTAACCATTTTTATTTGTTTTTTGTCTTTCCCACTGAATGATTCTTCATCCTTCTAGAAAAAAGAAAACTGAAGCAAAAAAAAAAGTTTATCTTTCTGTATTCTCACTTTTGTCACTATATCAATATCCCAAGGTATGGCCCTATGCCTTTTTAAATTTATCTATTGTCCTCAATATAGCTTTTTTCTCTTGTTTAGTATTTTGTTTCCTCCAATAATATATAAAAACAAATTTTAATATTTGCTTTTAAAACTTTGAATTCAGAATTTTCTTCCCTTCTTTCTTCCCCACCCCAGCCCTCACTGAGAAGGCAAGCAATTCAATATTTAGGTTATACATATGAAATAATATAAAACAGTTTCCGTATTAGTCATTTTGTGGGAAAAAAAAACAAAGAAATACTGAATAATGTTGAGTCTATGCTTCAATCTGTATTCAAACACCATTGGTTCTTTTTTTCTGAGAATGGATACCATTTTCATCTTAAATCCTTCAGATCTTGGATTATTGTATTGCTGAGAATACATACACAGCAGATCAACATACAATATTTATATTACTTTGTACACAGTGCAGGTCACTTTTCAATAGCTTCTGTAAATTTTTCCAAGTTTTTCTATGAGCATCCTGCTCATCTTTTCTTATGGAACAATATTCCATCAGAATCATACACTGCAATTTGTTCTCCCATCTGATGGACATCCTTTAAGTTCCAATTCTTTAACACCACCTAAAGAGGTGCTATAAGTATTTTTATATAAAGATCCTTTCCCTTTGTGTTATTAATCTCTTTCTCTATGTACACCTAGTAGTTATTATTGTTTGCCCTTCATTTTGGAAGAGGACTATGACATCAGGGAAGTGATGCCATGACATGCAAGTGAATTGAATT
Organism: Myrmecobius fasciatus; assembly: GCA_023553655.1. NCBI lineage: Eukaryota > Metazoa > Chordata > Mammalia > Dasyuromorphia > Myrmecobiidae > Myrmecobius > Myrmecobius fasciatus. The sequence goes on from JAJPUD010024540.1 coordinate 11,268, forward strand.
TAAGGTAAGGTTAGGCAAGGTCACCTGCCTCACTTTTCCCTCCAGAGCCATCTCGGTCCAGTGGCCAGATATAAATCAAAATGACTGGAGATGCCCTTGGATGAAATGAAAGACCTTGATTTTTTTTTCCTTTTTGCTGAGGCAATTGGGGTTAAGTGACTTGCCCAGGGTCACACAGCTAGGAAATGTCTGAGACCAGATTTGAACTCAGGTCCATCCTGACTTCAGGGCTGGTGCTCTAACCACTGCACCACCTATCTTCCTCTGACTTTTTTTTTAAGCTGACATTTTCAACATGTCTCAATTTGACTGAGGCTGCATCCATTCAGTGATTAAGGCTGAATACAGAAGGAAAGAATATTATTTTTCACCTAGTCCATAAAAGATCTAGACAAATAAACAAATGAATGAACGAATGAATATATAAATAAATAAATATGGGAAGGGAATGCCCTCAGGGTTTCTGGCCAGAACAGAAATGATTGCTAATTCCATTCAATCTGAGTCAATCAAGACCCAAACAATGACCAAATGACCTGGGACTTATTGGTGGCCAATTAGAATCAGTTTGGTTTTGCTTTAAGGCTTGGTCATTTAAAAAGGAATCTAGACAATAAGTCCCAAGATATCTTGGGAGGGTTCAAATGCTTTTTAGAGGATCTGTAGGTAAAGGTATGGTATCCTATGTGCACAAAGGGAGGAGAGGAAGGGAGGAGGGAAGAAAGGAAGGAGGGAAAGAAGGAATGGGAGAAGGAAGGGAGAAGGGGAAGGACAGGAGGAAGGAAGGGAGAAGGGGAAGGAAAGGAGGGAGGAAGGAAGGAAGGCAGGCAGGCAGGAAGGAAGGCAATCATAGAGTGAGAAAGAAAAGGAGGGAGGGAGAGAGGAAGAAAGGAAAAAGGATGCATTATCCCTTTTGTAACTGTTTTCAAAGATACTTCTAGGGGCCTGTAAGTTTTTAGTTCTCCCAAGGTAGTTTGATCTAAGGAAAGGTGTTTATTACCTCCTGGCCTGTGGTCTAGTCTGTGAGTGACCAGAAGCACTTCTTCTACCCTGGAAGTATAAAGTTCTGCTGGAATCTACTGTGTCTGCAAGGTCTGATTTGCTAGTACTCCTCCTTGCTTTGAGATTGCCACTCAAAATTGTGACAGAGATCTGAGAATGGGCAAAGCAACAGAGTCTTGCCCCTGGCACCCACAGAGACCTCTGTAATCATCTTTTGATCAGTTGCTCCATCACCTTACTATCTGTTGCCTGAGAACTCTAGAAGGAACTGTTGCTATCAGTGAATCCTAAAGTCTGTTCATGATTTCCTGTGGTATAATCTGTTCTGATGCATTCTGGATGGATTATACTCTACTCTTACTCTAGTGAGACATCTTTGCTGCCAACCTTCTAAACTGTACTTACATAGAAAATTATTTCACCACATCCCTTTTGTTTGTTCTCCCACTTAATATTTTTATGAACTTATTTAAAGGTTTTTGGAGGAGTTTAAGGGAGAGCTCAGGTGAGTCAATGCCTTTTCTCCAACATCTTTGCCCCATCTCCTAGATAGCTTAAAAAAAAAAAAAAAACATTTTTGTTGTCTTGTTTTTCATCAGCTTCAGATTGTGTTCTTCTTATATCTTTATAATGTTATTCTCAAAAGATTAAGCCATTCTTTCTAACTCTTCTTAACATTCCTTCTAACTCTGATATTTTCTCTTTCTCTCTATATTTTTCTATACTTCTTTTGCATACATATTTTTAAAAATCCCATTTGATCAGTGAGTTTTACATATCATCAAGTGAAGTCTACCTGTTTTAATGGCTCCTCTTTTTCTTTCTCAGATGAATTACCAGTGGGAAGGGTTTTTTTGTTATTCAGAATTTTATTATAGGGAAAATGTCATCCCCATCAAGTCAACTTCTCCATTAGAATTCTAGGTCATAAGAGTATATCCTTTCCTTAAACTACTTAAAATCAGGCCTCCCCAAATACAGCAAACATAAAATAGCTCATTTTTTCCCTTCAGTCATGAATTCTGTGATTGAATGGCACTGCTTCCCAGTGATTCCATATTTCTATTTTGGTAACCAGTTACACTATTATAAATCAGAACTAGATTTGGAAAAGCAAGGATTTGACTCAATTCAACTCAAATAAAATCAGCACTCTGCTAATTGATATTCTTCAAACTCTTGTGGAACCTTTGTTGAGATTCTTGATTCCTGTGCAAAATGGAAACAAAAGTGGCTACATAATTATATGGGGGAAAAGTGAATATTGTTCCTGATTAAACATAATTTTAAAATAGATAAAATAGTGAAGAGGAGAAATACTAATATAGGAAAGTGTACAAAGAAAAATAATAGATAGTTAAGATGGAAATAAGGGCAATTAGAACATGAAGCAAAAATAGTCTGCCATCATAGTCTAGTGTGAGGGACAACATTATTTTCTTGTATACCTGAATTATTTTTCTTGGTTCTTTTGTTAAAACACAATATTTCCCCATTCTTCCATCTCTTTTTTGCCCCTTTGCTCTCTTTCCTTCCTTCTATATCACTTTTTTTGCCCTTTGATGTCTGGAGGCATATCCCTCCTCCTTCTTTCTCTTTTTAGCCTTTTGAATGATTTTACCTGATTTAAGATACTTTTTATGTTTAAGTACTAGAGAGGGGGGTATATACGCAAATCTACTTTGAAATAAAGTTTTAGATTGCTTTCCCCCCCTCCCATCCTCTTTAGGTGTTACAATGTTCCTCACAACAATCCTATGAAAGATAGGCTAGAACTGTCTCTGGTATATAAAAGGACATTGGCTCATGGAAAAGTGATTTGATCTAGAGTCCCACAGCTATTAAGTTTGGTTCGATTGATCCCTGTTCTCTTCTGAGTCATTCTGCTTCATCCTGATGTGGACAGATGGCTATCATCTCTCTTCAAAGGAGTCTCCAATTTGCTGCTACTTCCCACTCCTACTATGGACACAAACAAGACAACCAAAGCAAAATAGGTCAAATCCATGTTTCCCCTTAGCTCATTCCCCTTCAAACTGTAAGAGGGGGATTGCTTACCATAAGAAGAGATATAATATAGGAAAAGATGCTTGGGCATCTTCTTCAGGCTTTAAGGGAAAAGAGGATGAGATTTCTTTGGAAACTCTCTGGAAATGGGAATCAGCCTTGACCAGCCTAGTAAAAAACTTCTCTAGCATAATATCATCTTCAGAGAAACTTTCAGAGAAGAAGCAAATGATATATCTCAGATTTAAGGTATTTTACTTCTGAGCGTCAAGGCAGGTGTTGAACTAATATACTTGTGAGCCTTCTTCTAAAGCAGCAGCATCCTGTTCCTGAGGGTGAGAAAATTTTTAGGGACAGCAGAGCTCCCCTGTATGATATTGGTTCTGTTACCACATATCCTGTTGATTTCAGTATCTAGATTTGTCCCGGGAATTGTTCCAGAGTGAGCTTGTCAAACAAACTGGTCTTATACTGATTCAGATGAACCCAAAATTCAAGGTATCCATTAGAGCCAGTGATGGAAACTACTATAAACTAATTTCTTCCCAGCTTGTAGCAGAGTGGCAGAATCACAAAATAGTCTTACATGAGCTCATTTCTGCAGCAGGATATCTCTGGGATATAGAAATATAGTCTTAGTAGCCCAGCCTGCATCATGTTCAGCCAGTTCATATACATCATGTCCTCTGCCTTCAGAATCTTCAGGACCTGGGAATTGGGACAAAAGTAAAGGCCCACACTCTGCCTGGTACTTCTCATATATATATATATATATATATATATATATATATATATATATATATAATGGTGCTAAATTTGCCATCCCAGGTCTCTCAATTTTGTTACCGATTTTTAATTTATTCCCCTGACTTCAAATTAGTCACAGTATTTTGCTCAAAGTTGAATGCTCCTTTCTCATTCTATACAAAAAGGTTCCTTGTCAAGATCTGTCTGGATTTCAAAGGCAGCCCATTCTAGAGGATAAATGGTCCTTTTCCTGTTCTCTAGAAAGGCAAACTTTTATTGAATAGAATAGATTAGCGTCAACCCATTCTCAAAAAACATTTTCTTGAAGCTGTCCCTCTGCCAGTCATTATAGTTGAAAATGTTGATAATAGCACCAGCAAAACTGAAATCATCCCATGAGGGATTGGGAAACTTATCCTTCTCAAAATGTGGAGGCCAGAGCTGTTACCTTTGGAACTACTCCATACTCTCCACAGGTACTCAAACTTGGTATTGAATGACTTGTTCACCACATAGATAAACCTTTTAAATTCTCCCCTGAAATTATAAGATAACTCAAAAAAGCCAATGTAGGCTCTATAATAGGGCCTTCCTCCTAAATATGGTTACTGCAACCCTTTTATGGACTCCAAGGAAGCCTTACTTGAAACTCAAAAATATTGGGCCAGCACCTGCTCTTGGGATCTATTTACTTCATAGAACTGATCATTTTCAGGTATTCCACCATATTCTGAGGATGGGGAGTAGTTTTCCTAGGTCACCTGGAACCAATTACCTTCAATCTTGTTTGGAACATGTTTTGAGTGCTGTTGAAATTCTTTAATAGGATTTCTCCCTTAATGTACCTTACATCACCAAAAATTAATTTAGTTTTTTGTTCTTTTCTCTTATTTTGCCAAATTAAAAAAAATAAGAACATATTTGTTTCTGAAAACATAAGAATATAGTAAGTGAGAGATATCTATTATATTCAACTCAGTCCTGATCCATTAATATCATTATTTGTATTGACTTTCACATCCATTGGCAGTTGTGGATTAGAGTGATATTAAATACCTCTGAGAAACACAAACTTGGTTTGTCACTCGGGAAATAAACAAGTACCTTAGATGACTTTATCCAAAGCATTTCTGTAGCAAACAAAATAAGGTCTGCTTAGACACATTCTGGTATTGAAATAGCAGAACATCTGGTCACCTGTGGGAGGATAAGAAATATGCTATAAAAGCATTTAAAGGAAGCATATTTCTAATTTTGCTTCCATTAATACTAGAATGTTAAAGATCATAGATTTGGGAACAGAGTTTTCAAAGTAATCATAAATATGCTACAAACCTCTGCTGCAAATCTTGAGTCTTAATTTACCTATGCATACAGAAAACATATAGATACTTCCTTGCATTCATACATAGGGAAGGAAATGAAGTAAAATTTGAGGATCTAGGCAATTTCTCCATGATACTTATTTTTCCTATGTATACTTACCATGAAATTTGGTGCCATGTAAAGGAACATCAGGAATGAATAAACTTTAGAGTGTTTTGAGTTTGATTAAAATAAAAATATTGTTGCCAAGGTACATCTGACAAATTTTGTTTTGTTTTGTTTAATTACATTTTGGATTGAATTCTAGTAAGCCTATTCAGGATTCCTAAGTGAGCATTAAAAAACACCTGAAGAGAGGTAAAATTCTTCAAGGACAATCTAATGATAGTACTTTATGTGATTTTATCAACCAAATTGCATTTATAAGGAATATCATCTCCATCAGTGGTTCCTAAACTTTTCTAGTATGAAGAACTCTTTTAACATTAAAGCAAAACAAAAACAAGCAAACACTTATGGACTACCTCATGACAGAAGCTATACTATTAGTCATACATTAAATGAGAAAATAGCACTCTGCCTATATATTTCCGATGCCCAAAGTGTGGAAACACTGATGCAAATAATTCCAGTGAAATAAGAAAAAAGAAAAAAAAACATAAAAATAAAAGTGTCTGAATAACCTGACACAAAGTTATTATTAATAAAAATCATGTGAGCCAAGATAGTGGAGAGAAGCCAGGAAGTTGCTTGAGGTCTCTCCATTTTCCCTCAGAAACAATGTGAAATGCAGAACAGATTCTGGAATGACAGAACATATAAAGGGATAAAATGAAATAATTTTTTAGTTGAAAATAGCTTTAAAGGACTTTGGGAAAGATCAGTGTAACTAAGTGAAAGGGCAGCCTAGCAATTGCTTAGCAAAAACACAGATCAGCACTTGAAATCCCCTGTTCTGGTTCAATAAAACAAAAAGCAAATTGGCAAGAACAAGAAAGACTAGGTCAGGCTACCCCCAGTGGTGTGAGAAATTCACCAAATAAAAAGAGACCCCTGTACTCAAATGCAGAACACAAGGTACTCCAAAGCTCAAAGCCCCACAAGAAGTTTGGGGCACTGCTCCTTGTTGTCCAGGTGCACAGCTTGACTTTGAATCCAAGAAATTTGGGGGGGGGAGAAGACATAGACAAACAGACTGACTGACAGAGAGACAAAAAGACAGAGAAACAGAGGGAGAGAGAACAAAAGAGGGAGGAAAAGACGAAGGGAGAAAGAAGGAAGGAGCCAAGATGGTGAACTGCACATAGCCTTCTCTGTGAGCTCCTGAGACCTTCCCTCAGACCCAGACAAACTGAGCCTCCAAAGTGGTTCGGGAGTGAAGGCTCCACCAAACACTTGGACTACAACGCACTTCTATCAACAATCTAGTTGAAAAAACTCCGGAGAAGGTTAGCCTCAGGGGAAATCGGCCACTGGCTGCCATCAGACTCTAGCACTCCCCGGGCAGAAGTCTGGCTGTGACAGAGGTGGATTTTAGGCACCCAGGAAGCCCCTGGGAGATGCCTGGGCCACTTTACTCTGCTTACAGGCAGGTGCTTTGGCAGATCTGCCTTTGGTAAAGGGTGGATTGAGAGCAGCTGAAAACGTGTCCTACTGCGGATCTAGCTAGACCAGCCTCAGAACAGAAGTCAACTCGGCAAACTGCCCCAGAAGAAATTGAAACTGCGACAATATTCCCTTCTGGTGACTGATACTTCAGATAAAAACCATGAGTAAGAAGCATAAGAGAGCTCTCACCATAGACAGCTTTTTTTTTTTCATGCTAGATAGGATAAATTATATGACAAGTACAATACATGTATACATATCTATACAGTTATCTTACTGCACAAGAAACATCAGATCTAGAAAGAGAAGAAGAAGAAAAACAACCTAAGAAGGAAAACAGAATGCATGGAAATATTCACAGAAAGCGTTAAAATGCTGTGTTGTGGTTCACTCTCAGTTCCCACAGGCCTCTCTCTGGATGTATATGACTATCTTCATCGCAGCACAACTGGTTTGAATCACATCATTGTTGAAGAGAACCATGTCCATCAGAATTGATCATCGTATAGTCTTGTTGCTGTGTATAATGTTCTCCTGGTTCTGCTGATTATACTCAGCATCAGTTCATGCAAGTCTCTCCAATCCTCTCTGAAATCCTCCTGTTGGTCATTTCTTACAGAACAATAATATTCCATAACATTCATATACCATAATTTATTC
>JAJPUD010024541.1:0-18616 GCA_023553655.1 Myrmecobius fasciatus
ATTCTCTCCTTCCTCCCACCTTCTCTCTCTCTTTCCTCCCTCCTTCCGTCTCTTTCTCTTTTTTGAGGGCAGTAGCAGGAACCCCTTTGATGCTCTCAGCTGTGCAGGCGCCCGTCTCCGGCCCACACCCTGGCCACGGCCCACATCCCTGGGAGTTCTCCTGAGCTGCTTTCCCCTGCATTTTGATGGGAATTGATAAGAAGTGAGCCTGGCGGCTCTGACTCACACCGACAGGTCTGGAAGATCCTCCCTCCTCCCAAGGGTCCGTGGGGACGTAAATCGGGCAGAAGCTGATGGGCCACATCCTGCCTTCTGAGCGCTTCTCCAGGAAGGGAGGCCTAATATAAACTGACCAGAGTGGCTCGGGTGGAAAATGCCCTAAAGTAGGAAGCTAATTAGCTGTAGCTGATTTCACATCAGGCCCAGGGTGGCAGGGGCTGGAGTGTCCCGGGGGGCCCGGCCGCTGCCCGAAGCCCAACACCCCGACTTGGAGCATCTTGGGGGGTCCAGCCACTGCCCGACAACCCGACTCAGAGCCCTGAGGTCCGTTCCTCCTCTGAGGCCGTTGTATGATCTCGGGCAGGCTGAGCAAAGTGTCCGAACTCTAGTTCTTTTCCTTTGAGCCTAGAGGAGGCTGGGTGAGAGACGTCTGGGCCCCTTTTTAATTCCCACAGTGGCCACTCTGGGCACCTCCAGACAAACTCTCTGCTTCGGCCTGGGAGGGGCAGGATAGGGTCAGGGCAGCGCTTCAGGAACGCCCAAGGCGAGGTGGGCGGGCGCCAGCGGGTTTGGGTGAACGTTCTGGGTGGCTGGATTCATTTGCTCACTTGCCTTGGGGGTGAGAAGAAGAAGAGCGGGCCAGAGCCAGTGTGACTGGAGTCCAGCTGGAAGAGGCCCTGAGCTTTGGGGCATGGGAGGGCTGGGTGCCAAAGGTGAGACTCTGCTTCTTCTTACGGTGCCGGAGGCAGGGGGTGTAATGAATGGAGGGGGTCAAGAAGAGGCAGGCTGAAATTCTGGCTCTGCTGCTTAAGAGCTGTGGGATCCTGCCTCTCTGAGGCAGATTGGCCTGTCTGGAAAATGGGCATAATAATCCTGGGGGCACTTACCTGGCAGGGGAGACTCAAAGCCCTTTGGGACCCTTCAGAGCTATAATAATTAAACTCTACTAATTCTATATATATGAAAGGAACTTAATTATCAAGCCCATAGCAGTTGGTGTTGAAGATGAAGATGAAAGCTATCTAACATCTGCTGTGTACCAGGCACTGTGCTAACGTTTGTCCAGTACCTACTGGGCGCCGCGCACTGGGCTAACATCTGGGTGCCAGGCCCTGAGCTAACATTTATTTAATATCTATTATGGACCAGGCACTGTGCTGCTAACATTTATTTAATATCTATTATGGACCAGGCACTGTGCTGTTAACATTTATTTAGTATCTCCTGTGTGCCAGGCACCGTGCTAACATCAATCTGTGCCTGGCACAGAGCTAACATTTAATACTTATGTGCCAGGCACTGTGCTCACGTTTATCTAGTCCTACTGTGTGCCAGACACTATGCTAAGCACTTTACAGTCATCTCATATGGTGGTCTCCACAACTCTGGGAGCGAGGGGCTCTTATTTCCCCCATTTTACAGATGAGGAAACCGAGGCAACTAGAAGAGACTTGCCCAGGGTCACCCTGAGGCAGAATTTGATTTCCTGGCTCAAGACCACGGAAGTACAAAGAATGAAGCCGTGCCTTCTGGCTCCCGGTGAACATTCTAACTCCCAGGACAGAAAAGTCTGGCCTTAATCGGCGCGTTCCGGAGCCACAGATCTCGTTTCTGCAAAGCAGTGGGGGGACGATGCATCGATCTTATTTGATTCAAAAATGAGAATTGAGTCAGCGTCTCGGAATATCGGCTTGCAGGTAGTTGTTCGGAAGTTTGCCCTGTGCCGTCGGGGACGGCCAAACCTTCCCGGGAGGCCGTCAGCGTGGAAATCCCTCGGCCCGTGTGGGTCAGTTACTTCTCTGTGCTGTGATCGCCCCGGGATCTGAAGGCCGGGCCTGGAGTTCAAAGACCTGAGTTCAAATGCAACCCGATGCTTACCGTGAGCCGCTTCGCTCCTTTGCTTAATGTCCTCACCTGTAAAAAGAGGCTGATAACAGCACCTACTCTATAGAACTGCACGTTGTCTGGCATACAGTTGGTGCTCTATAAATGCTTATTCCCTTTTTCTTCTTGAGGAGTTTCCTGGGGCAACGAGAAGTTACATTACTTACCCAGAGTCATAGTTACTACATGTCTTGGATCTCATGGCTAGTCAGTTCTCTGGGCTCCTCTGAGACTTATTATCCCCATTTTACAGGTGAGGAAAGTAAAACCTCGGGAGAGCGCGTGGTTTGTCCAAACTTCTTGACTCCTCCAGGTGCCCCTGCCTGGGCCGGGTAGTTAACATTTACAGAACACTTTTTGCTGAGCAGAATGCCTTCGGTGCCTTCTCATTTCATCTCAGCAGGGTCTGAATGCTGGACTTTTAGCCACAAAGACCTGGCGGCACAGCTTGGACCAGCGGCTTGTCCTCCGGGGGCCTCAGTTTCCTTATGTGTGACATGAGGGGTCAGCTCTCTGCCCAAGCTTCTGGGGGTATGGGCTCCTCCCCGGTTTCTGTCCAGCACCCCTTCTCTTCTTCTGGATGGCTGAAGGGGTGAAGAAGATGGAGACTGGTGAGAAACCGAGACATCGATTGCCCCGGAAGGAGAGTAGACCCTTCGGTGCCGAGGGAGGGGAGGCTCCCAAGTTCAGCTGCTTGTTTTCCTGAGATTGAAGGACCTTTCACTGGTGATCGCCGGTGTGTGTGGAAGCGAGCGAGCAGCTCGGAGGCTGGCTGGTGTCTGGGGAGCCACTTTCCCAACATGTCTTTCAGTCTTGACCATTTTTGGGCCTTTCTGGGAACCTTGGGCCAGGGCCTGGCACACAGTAGGTGCTATGTCAGACTTCCCTCCCGGTGTGACGGAAGGGGTGTGGGCCCAAGGGGAGGAGGACGGCGTACTTGTCCACCTGACAGCCGAGGACTTCCTAAAAAGGGCAGTTCCTGGCCCAGAACGATGCCCTTCTGCAGCCACGTTTAATTAAAAGTGAATTTGTATTTTTAGCTCAGAAAAGGAGGAAGAGCAGGACTGCAGAGATCACCCAGGCCAGAGGGGGAAACTGAGGCCCATTGAGGTTGGCCAGGGGCAGAGCCAGGCCCGGACTCCAGCTCACCTGCCTTCAGAGGTCAGCTCTCCCTCCACTGGCCAGAAAGGTTCCCTGTGCTGGCAAGGCTTGTAAAAGAGGGATTTCCCTTGCTGAGGTGCCCATTTTTCATTTTGTCCTCTCCTCCTTTCCCGGTGAGTCATCTCTTAAGAACACGAGAAGGGCGGAGGAGAGAAAAGCAGCTGCTCAGCACAGTCTCACCTGGCCAGCTGCGCCCCAGAGCGTTTGTAAGATGGCATCCCATCGTTCCCCGCTCGGGCAGAGCGGCACTTTCTGAGCTCTTCCTCGTTTTGACCGCCATTTTCTCAGAACTGAAAGAGCTGGAGGGAGAGAGAGGATTTTCGAGGTCATTTGTGGAGTCCTGCTCCATGTTTGACAAAGGAGACAACTGAGGCTCCGTCACCCAGATAGCTTGTCCCGGGTCCCCCGGGCTCCGTTCTCCAGTTAGGAGTTAGGAAGGGCCTGTTATGGACCAGGCAGGTGCTGTGCCAGGGGCTGGCGGGCCCAAGATAAGGAAGCACAGGCTTGTGCCCAAGGAAAAAGTCGTGGGTCTGCAGACAAGGAAACAGAGTAAAGTGTGTGAGCCAGATGTGCAGGGGCTGTGACGCGAGCAGCCTGAGAGGGAGCCCCAAGAAGCTTTGTCCGGGTGCTAGCCCGGAAGCTTGCCCGGAGCCAGGGAGAAGAGAGGGAGAGTCCGGGAAGGCGGTGGGAGCCGATTTGGCCGGCTTGGCTGGGTGCAGGCCGGCTTGTCCGGCTGGAGCGGGAAGGCTTGAGTCAGAACCTCTGGCCCAGCTCTGCCCTTCCTGCTCGGGGGACTTTCCCACCGGGCCCCGGTGTGGATTGTGGCCCCCTGCAAACGGCCAGAAAGCTGCCTGGGAGCCTCAGCTCAGCCCAGTCTGTTTTCAGTCGCGTGATCCAGATCCTAATCTCTCATTTTTATTTACTCCCAGGAGCGCCGTTGGTTCGGTTTGTTCCAGGCTTGTGAAACTTGATAGTCTGGGAGGTGGAAGAGGTTTGCCTCCTCCCGCCCGGCCACATATGAGCCAGACTCGGTGCCCAGGGCTCCGCCTGGGGCTTTCTGCGGAGATGGTCGGACATCCAGACCAGGAGGGCTTGGGAGGGAGAGTCTGACCTGAGGTTCTGAGGAAATGATCCAGGAAGGGGCCAGGACTGCGGCCCGCTCAGGCGGCCTCAATCGAGGCTGAAGGCCCGGAGCTGGGCAGAGGAGAAGTCGGTTTGGAGAAGGGCAGTTTGCTTGTGGGCTTTGTTCCAAGGTGCCAGCGGTGGCAACTCTGTGCCCCTTTGCCCCGCTTCAAGGTCCGCTTATGACCGGTGCTGGGCTCCATTCGTAGCCTCTGTGTATGAGCCAGGAGAGAAGATGGGAAGTGCCCGTTTCTGCGGCAGTTTCCTCTGCTCTGCCCGTCAGGGCTGTGTCATGATAGGCACTCAAGCGGTAAACCGTTGGTCAGCGGGATGGTGCTGGGGGTAGAGCCCTGAGGTCAGGGGGAGCTCAGACACACTTCCTAGCTGAGAGACCCTAAGCAGGTCACTTATCCCCACTTGCCTCACCAAAATGACCCCAAGCAGCCATTGGTCAGTGGAATGAAGCGGTTGTGGCTCGCAGACTTGGGTCAGAGGAGCCGAGTTCCGATCCCCACTTGAGCGGGCCTGTGATGTTAGGAAAATCACCCCTTGTCTCCGGCCTCAGCTTTTTCCTCCTTGAAGTAGGGGTTGGTCTCCTGCTAACAAAGAGTCAATCAGCAGACATTTAACTGTCTCCTGTGTGCCAGACCCCGGGGTAAGCATCGGGCACGAGAGAAAGGCAAAAAGCAGTCTCTGTTCACAGGGAGGCTCTGGTCCCGTGGGGGAGATGGAATAGATAGGTCCGACGAGGTCTGTGGAATAGCCAAATGGGGGTCGTTTTGTGACCCCGAAAAGGCCTGAGAATTGAGTCTGGGCAAGCCTTCCTGGAAGGTGAGATGGAGTCTAGAACGAAGCTCATAGGAGAGGAGAGGGTTCTAGTCATGGTGGGGAGCCAGTGGCTTTTGTGGCAGGGAGGGAGCCCCAAGAAGACTGGAAAGGTCAGGGGGGTTTCACACAGCAAACAGAACGTTGCTCTGGGGGCTCCGCGTCCACAGAGTTTTGGGGGCTTGGAAGTTGGGGTCCGCCGCCTGGGGCAACATCATTCTGCCTTGATCGCCGCTCCCTGCTCGGGCGAGAGCCCTAGATCTGCCTCCTGCCCAGACTGCTTTCCAGCATGCCGATTGGCTAGCGCGCCAGCCATCCTCGCTCCACGGCGTGACCAATCTGGGCATCTCTCGTACTGTGACCACTTTGCGAAACCCGCTGGGTTCCTGCATTTCTTCTCATCCCACAGACATCTGATGAGGCGTCTGCTCTGTGCTCGGGTCAGGAGCTCGTTGGCCAGTAGCTCCAGAGCTTCCGTGGATGAGTCGTGGCCGCGGCCGCCCTCCTGCCCGCCTCGGTCTTAGTTCTCCTTCCCTCAGCTCTAGTGGGCACTTCGGGGGAAAATGGTGGCAGTGCAGAGAAACAGGTGCCAGGTGAGATGTGGGAGCGGGAGGGGAGCGCGGCCGCCGCCGCCGCCATCTCTATTTCTGGAAGCCCACTAAGCGGGGGTGTTGGCTCCCATTGCTATAGCTGTCAGAGAAAGCCTCCAAGGATGGAGATGCGGTCTTCGAGAACAAGGCACCCTCGCCATAATGTCCGTCTGCATCTCGCCAGGGTTATTGGGAAGGAACCACCTGACGCGCCATAATAATGGTACTAACTAGCGGCCTTGCTCTCCGTCTGCTCGGGCAGCCTCCCAGTTCCCAGAAGGCTCAGAGCAGTAGCTAGGAAGAACTGGGCCCAGCTGGAGCAAGCCAGCAATTCTCTGCCTCAGTTTCCTTATTCTACAAACGGAGATAATACTAGCATTTGTCCCTTCCGGCTGCTTTGTAAGCCTTAAAGCCCAGGAGCCATTGCAGTCCTTGATGTTTTCATGGAGATAATCCTACAGAAGTTGCTGCTCAGCTGGTGGAACTTTGTCCCACGGATTAAAGGGATTACCATTGGGTGGGATTGTTGGGATGCGGACTCAACGGAGCCGAGCCGGGTTTTGCTGAAGGTTTCTCTGGCTTCCTGTCACCCTCGCCCCTTGGGGGGTGGGGGTTCTTCCCCAGAGATTGTTTTAAGGCTTTTTGAGTGCGCCATGAGGCGTTTCTAGGGTGCTTTCTTCCATCTAGGGCGTCCTTTGTTAATGTTTAAGGCTGGGTGTGTGTAGGGAAGTAACTAGCCAGCTGTGGGTTTGGGGCCGTAAGGTGTGACCCCCTGGCGTTAATAGTTGCTCTGGTTCTAGTGCTCTCCTAATCCTGATCCCCATCTTGCTTAGGGACTCTCTCATAGCATTTGTCTTTTTGGGAGGGGGATGGGTAGTCCCAATGCCTGGTATACAGTAGGTGTTTAATAAAGTTACTCCTCTAGCTCAGTGGATGATTGGGCTCCTCTACAGTGCATCTCTTAGTCAGTACATTTTTTTTGTGGGGCCCACTATGGGGAATTAATGGAAATACAGAGAAAGGCAAAAGAGATTAAAAAAGAGGGAGAAAGTGGGGATAATCAAAGGGAGAAGCTCTAAAGAGGGCTTGGGGAAGGCTGCTGTGGTAGGTGGGATTTTAGTTGAGCCCGGCCAGTAGGAAGGGGAGGCCGGGTGTTCCAAGCATGAGGCGCCGCCAATGCAAATGCACAGAGTTGGGAAATTGAGGGCCTTGTCCCCGGGACTGCCCAGAAGTTGGTGTCACCGGATTTCCAGATCTTTGGGTCTTGGGGAGGGGGTGGGGCAGATGTAGGGTGTAACCCTGAAGGGTAGGAGAGGCCGGCTGTAGAGCTTTTTATTGCCTCTTTCTGCCATTTTATCTCACTCACTGTTCTAAAAGTTAATCCAAATGGATTACTGGGGTGCCAGCGGTCCCACCCTCCGGGAGGGCCTCCAGCCTCCAAATCCTTGACTAGTCCAGTCCATTTTGGTCCATGGAACCCATGAAGCCCCCGGGCCCCTCTTTAAGGATGAGGGGCTTCCTTCCTTCCTCGTGCCCAGCTCTGTTCTCAGATGGCCCACACACTCGGTGCTCAGTACATGCCCATGATTGATTAAGCGACCCCGGCCTCAATTTGAAGGCTGGATTGCAAGGGTCCTGGCTGTAGCTCAGAGATGGCCCGAAGACTTCTCAGAGAAGAGGTCCTGGCGGCTCTGGGGCCATGGAGTCCCAGGAGAGAAACCTCGCCAAGGGGGTAGGGGGTAAAGGGGGGGGCTTTCCCCGCTTTCTTTGGAAGGATAAATTCTGGCCTCCGCTGAAGGCCGGCTGCCTCTCCCGGCACTCTTTTGGAGAAGCGGAGGGCTCCCGTTGGGCTCTTAGAAAACGCTGCTGAAGGAGGGCGGCCGCTGGCTCCCGGGCTTCTTCCGCTGCCGGCTGAACCAGCCGATAATTGACCCTGATGTCTGCCGAGCGTCTCGAGGCGAGGCCGCCAGTCCCACTGAGGTCAATTATTGGCATCCAGGCCCACAATTGGAGCGTATGTCGTGGGTCCTCCGGCGTGGGTCTGAGCACAACAAACTCATCAGGCCCGCCTAGGGAGGCAGCGCCGTTGCCCAGGGCGAACCATGGGCTCAGCCAACCGGGACCCGGGGTCTGGCCTCCAGTATGGTGGCTGCCTTTCCTTGGGAGCAGGGACAAATCCAGGGTTGGTTCTAGGATGGACTGGTCCCGGGTGAGGGGCCCCCAGACCCGAGTCCCAGGGCAGATGCTGTTCTACACTGGTGAAGGGCTATTCCACCCCCGGACGTCCCTCTCCGGGAGAAAGCCGCCCATCTGGCCCAAAGCGGAGGGGCCGCAGAGAGCCCTGGCCCAGTGCCCGCTGCAGTTATAGCTTTGTTAACTATTAACCTGGGCTGGGAGCTTGTCTGCCCCACAGGAGGGCACAGACCAGCTCCTCAGATCAGCTGCAGAGTGATTCAGGGAATTGTGGGATTATCGCTGCCATGGAAAGACCATTAGCCTTGGGATTCGGAGACCTTCAGCCACGGTTTCCTCATGGAGAAGAATTAACAACAACGCTCCTCATGATAAAGAAGTAATTCAGGCGGACTTGCAGGTTTCCGAAGCACTGGCTCATTGGGTCTGACGGCCCCCAGGTGGTCTTCTTGTCCCCATATTGTAAAGCTGCCAATCTTCGAGCTTGGAAAACCTGGAAGTGAATTGTGGGCCCCAGGTCAGGGCCTGGCTTCCCTGAGTACCTTTCCCTGGGAATGACCTAAAGCTTCTGCCACTCCTGACGGCAGCACTTTAATTTTCTTAAGCTAAGGTTCCTCCCATTTGCTTTGGGTCCTGCCTGTCCCGAGGGATCATGGGTACTTCCTCCAGGTGTTCCCTTCCCACACACCCACCACCTCCTGCCTGAGGTTTATTATTCCCTCAATAAGCCTTATTTAGTCTCCATATTGATTCTTTTTTAAATGATTGGGAAGTTCTTTGTGATGCTTTAAAACCCCCCAGAGGTGACTAATTTGTCCCAGTGAGAGCCTCCCCTCCCCACTTTTAAAGTCTTAAATCCCTGAGGCTTGGGAGTGTCCGTCCTGTTCTCTGCCCCAGATTTTGGGGGGGGGTAGAAATTTGCTCCTGCCAAGGTCTTCTTGGCCCTGGGAGAAAGGAGGGCAGGATCTCTGTGCCAGGGACCGACAGCAGCAGAGAGAGCTGAGGAAGGGTCTCGGGAAGTCATCACAAAGCCTTGGGCTGGGATGTCCCTGTCACAAGTGGGGCCCTGGATGGCAGCATTCGAGGGCTGCCTCATCTTCCGTGGCTCCAATGCTGCCTTCAGATGGAGGGGCTAAATCATTGGGAACAAAGGGCTGGCTTTACTTCTGGGTAAACTGAGGGACTTCACCAACCAGCCACTTTTGAATAGAGACTTGCCCTTTGAGGTGGAAAGGGGAGGGGGTGTCAGGTGACACAGTCAGCCACATGTGGGAGAAGGAGGAAATAGAGTGGAAAAGGGTTAGATTTGGAGGCAGGGCCCACTTTTCAAATCCTGACTCTGCCCTTTTGCCATCCAGCATTGTTGGACAAATCCCCCTGTCTGGGTCACAATTATTTTAGGTGTAAGATGAGAGGGCTGGGCTTGAAGGCCCCTCTGGTCCCTCCTGGGGGGATTCTGCCCTTCATAATCTGATTTTAGATAATGGGCGAGTGTGTGAGGCTGAGGGAAAGATGGCCCCTAGGGCAGGGCAGTGGAGAGCCTCCTGGGAGGTGACAGAACTGGCGAGGGAGAAAGGTCTGTTGTAAGGGAGGGAGCTCGGCTGGTTGGTTTGGTTGTTGCATCCAGTAGCCAAGGGGAGTGATGGGAAGCAAGCTGGGCAGGAGGCAGGTGCCAGTAACCTGGGGGCGTTCACATCATTATATATTCATGAAACTTCTGGAAGTCAGCATTGCAAAATCAAACAAAGCAAAGAAAAAATAGCTTCTTACTCTTCAGCCAGGGGTCAGTGTATTTCACCAAATGGCTCCTCACCAGGAAAATGAGGAAATGACTTTTGGGGTCACCCTGGAGTCCCAGCTCTGAGCTTGAGAGCCTGTGGCCTGGCTGGGCTACAGCCCTCTGTGACTTTGGGCCAGTCACTTCTGGGGGTGGGGGGAGGAAGAGAAAGGATTGGATTAAATACCCTGAGACCCTTCCCTGCTTGGATTCTCTTTGGAGAGCCTCAGTTTCCTCCTGTGCAGAATGAGGAGCTGGGGGGTTCTGTTGTCCTAAAGTTCTCCCAGTTCCAAGTTCTCCCCTTCTGGACTAGTGAGCAGTCTTCAGGACTTTCTGTGGCAACAATCTGTTACCCTGGAGCCAGGATGGCTCCTCAGCTGTTCAGTTATTAGTCACCTACTGTGTACAGGGAAGTAGTCGGGAATAATGGCAGACAGAAAGCCAGTCTGGAAGTGGGGTTGGACAAGCCGGGATAATGTGGGACTTCCCCAGGACCTCGCAAAGACCCCGGGCGGCACTAAAACTGGTGCTAAAGACAGGCTGCGTTGTGGAAGTGCCCTTGCCCGGGCAGTCACAAGTCTGGTCCTTTCCCTACTGTGTGCCGGGCAAGGGGCTGGGTACGGTGACACAGTTGTGAACTGCACTTGGGACATCCTTGGTATCAAGAATTTCTGGAAGAGGAAACTCCCTGTAAACATTTCAATCAAACATTTACCAAGTACCAACTGTGTGCCAGGCATTGTGGGAAACACTGGGTCAGTCCTGCCCCTACTCTGAGACTAAGTGACCCTACTAGCTCGAGCCCCCTCTATGGTTCCCTGACAGTACCTGGCGCATAGTAGGTGCTTACTAGAGGCTTGCTGAATTGTCCCTGGTTATAGAGACTGCATGGGACAAGGGCAGAACTTAGACCTCCATGGTTGTGCTTCTGATGGCAGCTGAGCTGTACTAAGGCACCTGCCCTCACATGAGAGTTTAGTCTGGGGGGAGAGGTTGGGGGCTGCTGTATACATGGAGTCAAGTGCAGGGTTGACGAACATGAGGCTCATTGGATCATTTTGGAGGGGAAGGCCCAATTTAGCCAGGCTGGCTCTTGACCATGCAGTGCCCTCTCCCTCTTCCCCCCCCCCCCCCGCCCCTTCTCAGAGGCAGGGCAGCTTGGTGGTCCCTGCCCCAGCTCCGGCTGGGATGGCAGAGCCTCTGAGAGACTGAGGCCTCTTGGGAACTGGCTTTTAGGAAAAGTACAAAGCAGGCTTCCTTTGCCATGGCTCTCACTAAGCATTTATCTAGTGCCTACTATATACAACCCACTGAGCTAAGTGTTGGGCACTTAAAGGGACACATTAAAGTCCCTCTCCTCCAGAGGCTTCATCCCCCTCCCCTCTCCAGTTTAAACTCTTTACTGGGCAGGGGATGATCTTGTTAGCACTAAAGTATCTAGTTTAGTTGGGAATACTAGTAGGTGGTTAATAAATGCATTTACTTGGTTGATTGTTGATTGATTTATTGTGTGCTCCCTGCTACTGGATACTAAGACACCCCCTCCCCAGAAAACCAAACTAGAGCCTCCCTGCCCTCGGGGGAGCTTCCATTCCGGAACTTCCTCCTCTCTGGCCCCCTCCTCCTTGGTGCAGATTTGTGTTAACCTTGCCCAGGTTCTTTTTTCCTGGAGATGTCCCTGGGAAGCGGCTTTGGCCTTGGACAAGGTAAAGGCTCTATGTTTTTCTTAACTTCTTAGTTGGCTTTTTTTTTTTTTAAACCCCAAAGGAGTCTGGTTGTGGAAGCCCAATGTAGCAGGGGTACTTGGCAAAGGGGAAAAAAGGCCATTTCCTCTACTTTTTAGTCCTTTTAAAATGAAAACTGCCCTACTGTGTGTCAGGGGCTAGGAAAAGCCCCCTGGATTTACCTGTTGTTTTTCAAGGAAGAACAGGAAGGTTGGGGCTGGGCTGGGCTGGGGTGTGGCTGTGTTCTGCTCCCACTTGTTGTCTTTGACCTCTGAGTCTCTCCCATTGTCCTGGGCTGCATCTGTTCAGATTATTGGGGTTGAAAAGCTTTGGGATGAGATTTAGTCCCTTTTCTCCTGGACTCATTTGGGGTGAGCCCCATGGATTGCCTTATGGGAGTGGGCCCGGATTTGGGGAGATAAGAAGTGGACTGGAGCTAGCCCCAGGCGTGAGGGGGACCCCTCTGGAGGACTCAGTCTGGGGAGTCTGGCTTTGATGAAAGGGAGAGTGGAGTTTAGGGATCTTGAGTTTATGTCACCCAGAAGATCACTTGAAAGAACTGTGGGTGTTTAATCTGGGGGAGGGGAGGGGGGAATAGAGAACTTTCTATAGTCAGGGGATAGGGACCTACCTTTAGGCAGGGGATAGGGAACTGCCTTCTTAGAGAGTTGATTGATAGCTTGTTCTATTTGTTCTTCTAAAATGGGACTGAGTAATTTATTTCCTCTTCTGTTAATCTGGACAATCTATATTTTTGTAGATATTCCTCCATTTCACTTAGGTTATCAAATTTATTGGCATAAAGTTGGGCAAAATAACTCCTAATTATTGCTCTAATTTCCCCTTCATTGGTGGAAAGTTCTCCCTTTTCATTTTTGAGACTTAACAATTTGATTTTCCTCTTTCTAATCAAATTAACTAAAGGTTTATCTTTTTTGTTGTTTTTTTCCTAAAACCAACTTTTAGTTTTATTTATTAATTCAGTAGTTTTTTTATTTTCTATTTTATTAATCTCTCCTTTTATTTTCAGAATTTCAAATTTGGTATTTAATTGGGGGGGGGTTTCATTTGTTCTTTTTCTAGATTTTTTAGTTGTAAGCCCAATTCATTGATCTCTTTTGGTGGAGAGTTTTCTTCAGGCAGGGACCGGGAGCTGTTTTCAGGGAGGGGATGGGAACTGTCTTCCATCAGGAGATAAGAGAGCTGTCTTCTGGCTGGGGATGGGAGTTGTTTTCAGGGAGAAGAGAGGGAGTTGTTTTCAGGCGGGGGGGGGGGGGGGGGGGGGGGGGCTGTCTTCAGGCTGGGGATGGGAGCTGTTTTCAGGGAGGGGATGGGGAGCTTTCTTCAGGGTGGGGGTGGGGAGCTGTTTTCAGGGAGGGGATAGGGAGCTGTCTTCAGGCTTTCTGAAGGAATGTCACACCTTATTGAGCTTGTGAGCCAGGAGCAATCCAGAGAGGCCAGTTTGAGCTCAAGACAAAGCTTCCTGAGCCGAGCTGAGCTGGCCTGGATGGAGAGGGACAAGAGGAAAGGTCCCTTCTCTCAGTAAGTCAGGGGATTCCCTTTTTGTACAGGCCCAGGTCTGAGATGATGTAAAAAGGGATTTCCTTGGTGACATCCCAGTTACATCCCAGCCCTGTGATGAGTATCTATAGACTTGTCTTCCCAGTGGGTCACCAGACCAGTTCTTTAAGTCATTCTGGCTCGGAATGGCCCCTGCCAGAACTTGGACCTCTCTTTGTCATCTTAAGGTCACCTTGCGCCGTGAGGAGGTGACCTCGAGGCCGGCCCATCTGCTCACCTCTTCCTCTTCAGTGACTAATGACAGCCCTACCATTCTGTAGTCACTGGTTTTCTGGGCTGTGTCTCCATTAGACCATATAAGTCCTTGGTGGTCAGGGACTGTGTCTTATACCTTTAAGTCTTGTTTCTGATGCAGGTATTTTGTTTTGCTTCTTTTAGCCTTGTGATGTGTCCCCACAGCAAGGGGATCATGGGTCGAAGGAGCAAAGTTCATGGGGCTCATGGGTGGGATAATTAGTAACCTGCCCCAGGAGGGTGACTGTTCCAGAGCAAAGGATCAAAAACCTTTTGCTCTTTGGGTCAGAACGTGGCCAGCTTGCTGCCATTTATTACATGGTGGTTTATAACAGTGTTTTGCCCAGGTAATTACCTAATGGGTTACCACGTGCCAGGTCGCCCCCGTGACCAATGGCATCTTTAGCAAGAGAAGCAGGGGGGCTGTTGGGACCTCCAGGCCTGCCAAGTCAGAGCAGGGCCTGAAGTCACAAACTCCTCCAAAGCCAAGGCTGGTTTGCCTCGTTGCCCCTAGTCCTGACCCCTCGGACCTCTGGCTAACAGCTCCGGCTCAGCTGGTTCATGCAGGAGCCTTCCAAGCCCCCTGAACTCTGCCTTTGTATCATGCGTGGACTGGGCTCTGGCCCCTTCATACACGTTCCTCCGTGATTATTTCTCCGTGTGCTTTACATGTTCCTGTTTAGCCGTTGAGCTGTTGAAGGTCCCCAGCCAAGGCATCGTTGTGCTTGACAGGACCAGATAAGTCCAGGAGAAGCCACCGTTCTGTTTGCAAAGTGCTTTTCCTACAGTAAATAACGCTGTGAGGGAAGCAGGAGAGCGGGATGCTTCTTGTTTATGTCTGGCCCCCCGTCATGGGATGAGTTCTTGAGGGGAGAGGTGCTATCTGGTCTCCCTGTTTGGGGAACAGAGTTGAATGGGAAGGAAAGCCGGAGAAAACGTAACTGTTGTCTTCCAAGTTGAATAACTATTTTTAAAGATCCCAGTTTTTAAAAACATGGGGGTTAGGGGGGGGCCACCACTCCCTGAGCTGTATTTTTAGGACCGACATCGAGAAACCGGATTGCATTTTAAGATGAAATTGTCAAAAGACACCAAGTCCAACATGTGGGTCCAACTGCCCTTGAGAGCCCAGGCATTAAAGCTGACGTGGGAGTGGACGTACAGTAAGCTGACCCCAAATCCATTCTCCTGTAAGGGCAGAATGAATCCTGCTCTGACTTCCCTGAAGGAGGAAATCGGCACGTCGTATCTCCGCCGGTCCGTCAGCACCCGTCCATCAGGGGCTCCCTTTGTGGCAGGGACTCTGCTCACTGGGACTATAAAGAAGGGCATGGACTTGGGTCCTGCCCTCAGGGAGCCCACCTTCTAACGGAGGGGACAGCAGCAAGCAAGGGGACCTAGGAGATCTGTACTTTGTAAATGAGATGTCACCTTGATGGGAAGAGGGGGAAGGGGTTGGGGACGGAAGATCAGGCAGGATCTCCTTCCAGGTGGGTTTGAGCGAGCCAGGGTGAGCAGGGAGAGCATTTGAGGCAGGGCAGCCTGTTGCAAAGCTCACCTTTGTCCCCTCCCAGCTAACCTCCGGGTCTCAGAGCATCTTCTAAGACTTCTCTACTCGAGCTGTCCAGGAACAAGGATAGAGCTGGAGGTCTGGAGTTAGGAAAATCTGAATTCAGATCCAACCTAAGATACTTCCTAGTGTTGTGAGCCTGGTAAGCTGCTCTGTCTGCCTCAGTTTTCTCAGCTGTAAAGTGGGAGGAATATTATGACCCCTCCTTCTTAGGATCAAATGAGACTTAGCACACACAGTGCCTGCTACAGAGTAGATGTGATATAACTTAACTTTTATTATAAATTTCTATCATTCTGTAATTACTTCCTAAAAATTTTTAGCATTTACTACTTTTTTTTTTTTTTTTATTTTCAAGGAAAATAGCCTCTGAACCTTATTTTACCTTGTGAAATGGCTTAAAAAAGGAGACAGAATAGATCACAAGTGACCTTGGACCCAGAGGCTGCTCCTAACAGGTTTTTTTTTGCCTCTCCTGACCAGTCCTTGGAGTCTGAGAGGAGAGACTGATGGGTGGAAAGAGGCCCCCACCCTGATGAAATCATCCATCTGGATTAAGAGAGGAAAAGAAAAGAAAGTCTCAGACTCCAAGAGGAGAGACCCATGTACTGTGATGGAAGGAGGCCTCCACCTCAATGTAATCATAGGTCTGGACTGAGAGAGGAAAAGAAAAGAAAGTCTTTGGCTGATTGGTGATTGGCTATTGTAGTCAAAGTCTAAACTCAAGCATTTTTCTGTATATTGTGGATAGCTGCTCTCTCTTTTATAGATGTTACTACAGAATCTGGGAAACCTTCCCCTCAATAATAAACTATAGATTATGTGGCGATGAGACCGCAGAGACTTTAGCCAGTTATTACCACTGAATATCAGAGATCCTAGTGCACCCTTCTTTTTAAAATATTTTTTTATTAATGTTTTTGTTGACATTTTTTTTTTGGTATTTCCTTTCCCTTCCCAGAGACATCTCATATATATGTATATATTTAATTTAAGAAAAAAAGGATTAAGAGGGAAAAAATGAGCTCAGAATGGATCAATACAACTTAAAAAAAATCTGAAAATAAGGAAGATTTTGTTTGCAGACCTGCCCCTGCCTCTCCGAAGGAGTGACTGAGACTCTCTTGGCGTATTTCTTTGGGGCCGTGCTTGTTCTGCTGGGAGTTTTGCAGCCTTTATTCTCTGTTGTTTTCTGGGGCATTGGTCCCCCACTTATACTGTGGTAGTCACTGGATATAGTATGGCTTTGTCACTGACTGCTTCATCCCCTTATCAGTCTGTGTAACTCTTTCCAGGCTTCCCCATATTCGCGACCTTCATTTCTTTGTTTATCCTTGAGTCCTTGCCGTCATGTCCGACTCTTTGTGACCCCACTTGGGGTTTTCCTGGCAGAGACCCTGGCGTGGTTTGCCATTTCCTTTTCCAGTTCGTTTTACAGATGAGGAGGCAGAGACACAAAATTACTAGGTAGCTGAGGCTGGATTTGAATTGAGGTTCTCCTGACTCCAGGGCTGGCGCTCTGTCCACTGGGCCATCCAACTACCCTGACATGTCTGTGTGCCTCACGTTTGTTTAGCCATTCCCTGTTTCGTGGCCATTCATTTTGCTTTCAATTCTTTGCTCCCACAAAAAAAGTGCTGCCATTAGTATTTTACTGTATATGGAGCCTTTCTTTTTATCAATGACTTACTTGAGATATTTGTCCAGCAATGACGTCTCTACAGTCAAATGGTGTGGACATTTCAGCCACTTTATTCATATGGCTACCACATGGAGGAATTGGTGGTTTTCCCCTAAGGCTATAGGAGCCAGGGAGGCTGGAGAACGGCAGGGCTCAGAGAACCCAGGGACTCTGGTCCAGTCTTTTGACCAAGGAACGGGAACTCCGAAGGGGAAATGCGACTGGTCGAATCCCACCATGGGGAAGAGTGTGGACTCACTTCGAGGCCCGGCCAGCCAGATCCCAAGTTCCATGTTTCCTTTGCGTCCCCGCTGGGTCTCCAGGTCACACTGCCTGAGGGGCTATTTTGGGCTTCTGAAAAATGTCTTCAAATTCATTTTGAGATCACATCTAGCGTTTAAATCTTGGCGAGGAGACAAGCTCGGCTCTGGTCTATTTATCATCTCAGGGAATGACAGTGTAATAGGAACATGGCATTTTTTTGGGTTCCTATCTGTAAAATGTAAATTAATATTAGTATCTCCACTTCTTAGCAACTGTACAGACATTGACTGGAAAATATATAAAGTAAAATAGAAAAACTGTACAGCATTTTATCACATTAGGATTTTCTGCCGTGTTAGGATGGAGTAAGCGCTGGATAAAATTCTTTTCCATTCATTTTTCTTAATCCAATATATATAGTTTATAGATAGATACTGTGATTTTTTTTAAAATTAAAAAATAAATCCAAATCCTGGAAAATAATGTTTTCTGCCTCAGCAACTCTTATCTAGAAAGTCTGGTTGATAAATAGAAAAGGACTTTAGGGGTTGGGCTAGAGAGAGTTCTTTAAAGATAGGAGACTAAATCTAGAAATTCTCAGGCGTGATTTATTAGATGACTGTGTGAGCCATAAAAACAGACCTGAGTGAGTGTGGGAGCTTCCTTGAATTCTACAGGTCTCACCCTTCTATGACATAGTATATACTATTTCTTATTTGCCTTTTGGTTCCGGAGGTAAAGTGACACAGCCATGGTCACATCATGGAACCTGGAAGTCTCAGAGGCTCTATAAAATCAGTATAATGGGATAACTTTTACTGAATCCAATAGTATGGGTTATAAGACTAAAACAAGATAATAATTATATTTTATATATTACATAAACATCTGTACATATATTTATGTGTGTATATATATTATATATAAAATATTTTTATATTAATGAGACCGTGGGTATACCTTTGTACACCTATGCTCCTGCTGGTTACTTTTGCATGGGGATTGCTTTTGTCATTGAATAAGAGTATCATTCATTCGCAGGGAGCTCAGTAAGAGCATCCTCCTAGATAGAAGGGTGAGAGGGCTGATCTAAATCCCTTCTGTTCCTCCAGTGTTGCTTTCTTCTGCTCTTCTCCGTATTTCAGCTTGTTTCCGTGCACTTTGGCGATTCTGAGCTTTGGATTTGACAACATGTGTTAAAAATGTTACACTTTAGTTTTTATAAGTCCCTGTTACATCTGGCGACCATAGGCAACAAATATGGGTGGATATTGCTGAGAGATAGTGGCGTATCACGCCCGAGGTCAGGAAGACCCGAGTTCAAATGCAGCCTCAGACACCCCAACAAGTCAACTTAACCTGTCTGTTACGGGTCTCTCCTCTGTGAAATGAGGATAATAGCAATACCTGTTTCTCAGGGTCCAATGAGTTAATATTTGTGAATCACTGAGGCACAAAGCCAAGCATATCCAGGGGCAGCTAAGACAGCTGTCCACCCGTTGTTCTAATTTCTTCTCCTAGTTCTCTATATTTTGGGTTTTTTCTCTCAGTTTTTTGTTCTTAAATTTCTGAGGATCCATGTCACGTCCAAGTGGCTGTGGGCAACGGGCTTGTCTGTGTGGAGAGTTGAGTTAGTTTGGGGTTTGCATTTCATAGAATAGAAGTTTGTTGACTGCAAACTTCTGGTGCCAGATACTTGCAGAATTTGCCCTGTTTCAATGCCTGCTCTGCACTTATCAGTGAATTCAGGGAACAAAGGTTGTTTGAACTTTTTTGGAATTTCTGGGGGGA